>JBBPMM010000426.1:0-24004 GCA_038090335.1 Solioccasus polychromus
TCTTTTCATCCAAGGACATCCTAGAGACCTTTTCTCCTTCTTCTTCGAAACATGCCTGTAAAACTCTTATGAGTTCCTTCTGATCTACCTTCTGCCCTTCGAGGACTTTGAGGTATTTGTCTAGTTCAGAGGTCAGGGGGGGCTTTGATGCTTTAGGGGTCTTGGGGGTAGAGATGGCGGTGGCCCTTGTTTGGTTTCAGAAGGGATTGTTGGATTTTACGGGCAGGGTCCCTTTGGCCTTCCTATCATCCTGAGGGTGGTTCCGTGTGGAGCAGCCCCTCTTGTGGCAGATGAAACATCATCCTTCCCTAATATGATGAGCTCGTTCGACTGGGGATAGTCGGATAACATTGACTTCCATGGCGTTCGAATCTTTTCATTCCGAAAAGTTCCTCCACCCTAGATCCTTCCGCATGTCTTTGATACGTTCCTGCTGTGCATTAAATTTGCTGGCCTGGGCCATCCAGTCTTGGAGCATAGTGGGAACGGTGGCCATGAAGAGGATGTTGGTGGTGATCTTTTCATCTAATCCTCGTCCAAAGTATTCGATGAGGGCTTCCTCGTCGGCAAGTCTGGTCTGAGCAGCCACGAGGGAGAAGTCAGCAATGTATTTTGCGAAACCATCCTTATCCTTGGTGTTCTGGGTAAGATTACGGATGGTTCGATGAGCCTTGCTAGCTGTGTCGTAGGTGAAGAAGGTTTTGGCAAAATCCGCGGCCATGATGTTGAATGTTCGTTGATTGTCGGGGATAGTAGGGGATTCTAGACAGTAGAACCATCCTTCAGAGAAGACTTTCCTCGACCCTTACTCATCTTATTCAAGGTCATAAGCATCTTGGTGTGATCATCGTATAGATCGCTGTTCATGTTGAAGTATGCTTTCATAGCAAGCATCCATTGTACTGCATCCTTGGATTCTCCCGAAAAATCGTCAGGGAGTCCGGCCTTGAGCTCGATAGCTTTAGCCATACATGTAGCAGCCTGTCTTTCTCATTGTCATTGTAGATATTTGTCTACTCGTCTGGCTTCTTCTTCAGCTAATGCATGTCTCTGTTCTTGAGAAGCTTCTACTCTTCTCTGGATCTCTTCTTCGTCAAGGTTTTCTTGGGCTAACCGTTTAGCTAGAGCATGATCCTGGGCATCGTCGTCTTCCTGTTCCCAATCAACATCTTGTTGTGGGGCAAAGGGTAAGGGTATGGAGGGGTCCTTTTCGACCTCAATAGGATTTTCTTCATGAGACAGTTTGGGGAGTGACATGGTTTGTTTGATGGGGATGGAAGAAGAAGAGGCGAAGGGGATGGAGTATGGATTATGGGGTTTCTTCTTCTTTTGATAGGGTGAAGGGTAAGAGGGTCCTTGTGGTGGGGAGTAATGGTGAGGGAGGGGTGATCGCCTGCTTAGTGGAAGGCGACAAGGATGAGCTAGTTCTTTTGTTACGCTGAGGCTAGTAACTCAGCTAGTAACCTATATAGTAGAGATGATGAAACATGCTAATATGCCTCCTGGCAGGTATGGTGATGATAAGGATCACTAGAACGACCCTATCCCAATACAAGGTGCTGACGTGTCCTTGTCCGATCCCTTCGATGAATGGGATAAAGATGATAAGTCGATAGACTTCTCCTTGAGACTGAATATAAGCCTCGAGACAGGTAGCTCTGAGGAGAGGAATATTGAAGGGAGGTCTCACTACACCGAGCGGCTTGCTGGTTACTAGGCTTAGATTGCGTAGAACTAGCTGGAGTACATCGGTAGGAAGTCTACCTATTTATAGATAGAGGAGTTATGCACAGACCAAGAAGAAAGAGGAAACTATCTAGAATGTTCTGGAGAATGGATACTAACTATGGAAGGTAGCCCCGGTACTACTAGGTCAAGGGGATCGGGTAGGTATGGGAACATAAGGGTCTATTCGGAGGTGACATGGAGAGAATCGGAACAGAGAGGAAAGAATTGGGAAATGGCCCCACAAAGGAAGGAAACACCCAGGGCTGTGGTAAACTGTAACACAAGAATCACCCTCATTTGATCTTTCCTCGAGACTTGAGTTTGCCCAGCTGAGATGTCAGATGTGGACTTCCAGTCCTTTGTCAACTTGGCTTCCAAGTTCTTTATCCTCAATGGTTTTCTCTGGCATCGTGAACCCCACAGCCGCCATCAACTAGTTGTCCCAGAGCACCAACACTTTTGTCTCATCAAAGAAGCGCACGATGACCTTGGTCATAAGGGCGTGTTCATGGTCCAGAGCTGTCTATTACTCTAGTTCTGGTGGCCCATGTTGGTTGATGATGTCAAATGGTTTGTTCGGACTTGTCATGAATGCCAGATTCGGCAGACCAGTCATTTTCATATTCCTCCCTTTGTACCAGTCATTTTCATATTCCTCCCTTTGTACCAGTCATTGGTGGACTATTTCGAAAAGTCCATATTGATATGATGCTAATGCTGAAATCAGCTGGTTACAGATTTATAGTCCAAGCCTGCTGCGCACTCACATCCTATCCTGAGTGGTGCATGCTATGCTCGGAAAATGGCACTGCTCTCACCTCCTTCATCTTTGAGGATATCCTCTGTCAATGGGGTCCTCTATCCAAGATTGTTATTGACAATGGACCAGCATTTATTCAGGCACTCAACATACTATCAGACCAGTACAACATTCACCACATCCAGATCTCCCCCTACAACTCCCAAGCAAATGGTATTGTTGAAAGACACCATTTTGATGTCCAGGAGGCCATCATTAAAACCTCCCAAGGGGGGAGTCTCGCTGGCATCTTGCCGCTCACTTGGTCTTTTGGGCTGAGCATGTTACCATACTCTGGTCTACTAGTCTATCCCCTTATTTTATGGTTCATGGCATTGAACCTCTTTTTCCTTTTGACCTCTCCGAAGCTACTTACCTCGTTCCTCTCCCTGATGTAGACCCACTCTCACCATCCGGACTAATCACTTGGAGAGCTCGCCAGCTCCAAAAGCATCAAGAAGACTTAGATGCAATCGGTGAACGAGTCCAAAAGGCTCGATTCGAATCAGTGAAGCATTTCGAAGCTTCATTCAAGAATCATATCAAGGACTTCGATTTCCAGCCAGGAAATCTTGTCTTAGTCCAGAATACATGCATCGAAAAGGAGCTCAACTGAAAGACAAAGCCGAGGTATCTCGGTCCAATGGTAGTTCTTTGCCGGACTACTGGAGGATCCTATATCTTAGCAGAGTTGGACAGTGCAACCTCCCGACTTCGCTATGCTGCTTTTCGTCTTATGTATACCCTATTATCCTTTTCTTCATTCTTCTATTCCGGTTACTGAACTTACAGGTCTCAATGATGAAGAACTAGACAAGATCATTGAAAAGACTTGAAGGTGGTTAAATGGACTGTTAGTCCTGGCCACCTGGGAGTAGTCTGTGGGTGATGGGGAGTGATATATGTTCACCCCAGAGGGACTCTAGAGCAAAGGGTTAGTCCTAGAATGAAGGTTGGGCGCAAACATGTATAGTTCAGATGCAGTCCGGACAGTTGTAATGGTAGTCTGGTCAGTGTAAGTCGTTAAAATACGTTAAGACTGGCAGTTCAGTCGAGAGAAACGGTGCAGTAGATGGTGGAAACGGTGAGGGAGCAGTATCCCAACAGTGATGGTGATGGTGGTGAGCAAACAGTAGAAAGCTGTCATTTCAAATGACAAGTACAAAATTTATAGTCCAGGCATACTTGGACTTCTACGTAGGTATGGAGAGATGCATGGTCTAAGTACCTGATAATATAAAAGGAAAAGGGTCGAGACCGGGAATATGAAATACCAACGGAATATCCTGACTTGTTCCCGAGTAGCCTGAATGTCTAAGGTGACATCGGAGCTATGAGCCGAAAGGCAAAGTAAAAATAGGGGAAACTTACAAAAAAGGTAACCAAGTAAGAAAATACATCTAAGAGTAGTCCGGTTGGTATACACACTAGTCCGACCGGTCTGTCCTGGACTGTGGAGACCGACATACCGGACTATCATGAAACAGAAGTAAGTAAAGTAGTCGAGTGATGGAAACATAGAAAACATAAGGTTATACACATAGAGGTGTATCAACCTCTACATCCACAGGAGGCTTTGCTTCTGACTGTCCCCAGTCAGATCTTCATAAATGGTAAGAACGCATGCATGTCAAATCGTCATAATCGGCAGGGCATGGGAATAATGGTCTTCGATCTTCTTCAACCAAGTCCATCTATATTCGCTTCACCATGTCCCAAACATAAGCTCTAATCTTCAGCCAACACGTTCCAGTCTATGGTTGACGCTATCAGAGTGCCCATTTGACCAAGACGATACCAGATGACCACAAAGGACTGGAGGACAATAATGAGACAGTGGTATGGTGGTTTGGGGCAGCGACGGTGATGAAATGATTGGTATGGAGTGGGCCAAGACAGTCTGGTAATATGGAGCCCGTAGATGAGGTTGTAACAAAGATGAGTGGATACGAAGAAGAATTGCATGTGCCAGACAGCACGGTTTGAGTGGACCGAGGTATAATGCATGGGGAGTAATAATGGACCAAGGCGGTAGATTTGGCAGTGGAGTAGAAGGACCTGTGTGTTTGAACAGAAAAATCGTTGAAACGTGAAATGGTAAAGAAAACGGAAGTGAAAAGCGAAAAGAAATTGAGGAAAGAACTTAGAAAAGAGGAGGTGGGTTTGGAACGTAAGACTGGCCGGACTATACCAGTCTGATGATGCGGGGTACTGCCTGACTTGTTTTCTTTGGTCAACTTTTGCGTCTATGCCAACCAATAGTCCTGTGGAGAAGTATCTTGGTGCGAGGTACTGCTCAACTTGGCTTCATCGATCGTCCTTTCTTCATCTATTCCTAGTGGACTTCCCTGGACTATGGTGGACTATTTTCGGTGGAGAGGGCAGTCTATTGTATGTCTATCAAGGGGCGCCATGTCCTTGCGTGTTCGAAGTCTGAAAATATCTATACGAGCAATCGGTTTTATGTGGAACACATTAGAGAAAAAGAAACATAGAGAGATAAAGAGACAGAGATATACAATAACTTGAGACTGATGATGAGGTGGAAAAGAGTCTGTGGAGTATTTTTAGTGGCTTTTGTTTCATTATTTTTTGGTGGGAAGAGACAAATCACCAGTCGAAACCCAGGGTGAAACAGAGAGAGAGAAATTCTACATATAGGTGACAGGACTAAGGGTAGACCAGCATGGTCAGTCATCCAGACTATAGTCTGACGACTCTTCTTCATCTAAGGGTTCATTGAGGTCTTCAGTGGTAATCTTGTCTAAGTCTACTTTGTAAAGTCCTGTAAGTTCAGTAACAGGAATGGAAGAGCAAAAACAAGGATAGTAAGGGATGAGACAGAAGGCAGCATATTGAAGTCAGGAGGATGAACTGTCCAACTCTGCCAGGATATAGGATCCTCCAGTAGTCCAGCGAAGGACTACCATTGGACTGAGATACCTAGGCTTCATTTTTCAATTTAGCTCCTTCTCTATGTGCATATTCCGGACTAAAACAAGACTTCCAGGACGGAAATTGAAGTCCTTGATGTGATTCTTGAAGGAATTTACTGACTCAAATCGAGCCTTGCGGACTCATTCACTGATTGAGTCTATGTCTTCTTGGTGCTTCTGGAGTTGGCATGCTCTCCAAGCTATAAGTCTGGACGGTGATAATGGTTCTTCATCAGGGAGGGGAACAAGGTAAGTAGCCTTGGCAATATCAAAGGGGAAAAGTGGCTCGATGCCATGGACCATAAAATATGGTGACAAACCAGTAGACTGAAGTATGGTAACGCACTTGGCCCAGAAGACCGAGTGAGCAGCAAGATGCCAGCAAGACTCCCCCCACTGGGAGGTTTTGATGATGGCCTCCCGGACATCGAAATGGCATTGTTCAACTATGCCATTTGCCTGGGAGTTGTAGGGGGAGATGCGTATGTGGCAGATATTATATCGGTTCACTAAAATTTTGAGTGCTTGGATAAAGGGTGGACCATTGTCAGTAACTATTTCGGATAGAGGACCCCACCAGCAGAGGATATCCTCGAAAATAAAAGCTGTGAGAGCAGTGCCATTTTCGGAGTGCAGCATGCGCCATTCTGGGTAAGAGGTGAGAGTGCAATGTGCCTGGACTATATACCTATAGCCAGAGGACTTGGGCATCAGCATAGTATCGACATGGACTTTATGAAATAGTCTGCCAATGACAGGAATGAAAGGGGGAATATGAAATTGACTTGTCTGCCTGACTTGGCATTCATGACAAGTCTGGACAAACCATTTTATGTCGTCGATGAGCATAGGCCACCAGAACTGGAGTAAAAGACGGCTCCAGACTGTGAAAACACCCTTATGCCTGAGGTCGTTGTGAGCTTCTTTGATAAGGTGATAACGTTGGTGCTCCAGTACAACTAATTGATGGCAGCCATGAGGATTACAACTAATTGATGGCAGCCATGAGGATTACAACTAATTGATGGTGGCCATGAGGATTACGATGCCAAAGACAACCATTCAGAATGAAAAACTTTGAGGCCGAATTGATGAAGGACTGGAAGTCCACGTCAGATATATCAGCCAGGCAAAGTCAAGACTCGAGGAAAGATCTAATGAGGGCTATACATGCTTCTCGAGTGATGACTTTGGTAGACTGGGGGATCTTGGGGTAGTCCGAGGTATCATTGGACTTGTTGGGCAAAGATGGGGAGACCGAGGAAGTGAAGACAGAATGAAATGACAGGTAGGGTAGCGGTGAGAGGTGCGTCGACAGAATGGGGGTGGTGGTAGACGTTGGTGGTAGTCTGG
This sequence comes from Solioccasus polychromus, assembly GCA_038090335.1. Lineage (NCBI taxonomy): Eukaryota > Fungi > Basidiomycota > Agaricomycetes > Boletales > Boletaceae > Solioccasus > Solioccasus polychromus. The sequence continues at coordinate 6,817 of JBBPMM010000426.1, forward strand.
GAAAAGTATGGTGGGAAAGGTGGGAATGGACTGAAGGGGAAGCATAGGGAAACGTTTGGTCGTTGAGCAGGGTGATTGAGAAGGAATATGAATCGTGGAGCCAATCTTTGAAGTCAGTTTCTTCAGGTGGATCTTTGTCAGACCAAGGACGTCGAGATAGTCCATCTGGTCCAGAGTGTCATTCGGCAGGGATATGACAAAGCTGGAAATGGAAGAGCAGTATACCAGTGATCCATCAGTTGATGGTCGCATTCGGTTGTAAGTCCAGGTTATTAATCATACCCTTGACGTATTTTGCGTCCATTTCAACTACGAGGTTAGTAACTCCAAAGATAAAAACACAGACTGAGCAAAGTGCTCTAAATAGTCCATATAACTTGAGTTTTGCTTGTGAGTATCGACTTTCCACCTCAGTCAGGCTGATAGACCCGAACCGATTAGGATAACGCTTGCCATCGGCTCCCTCTTGCAAGAGAATGAAGCTGACAGCAATATGTGACGTGTCCACAGCAAGGACTACCTCATGGTCAGACTCATAGTCCAGATGCTGGAGTGCCGGGGACTTGATAATTTCGTCCTTAAGATGATTCATTGCCTCTCGTTGGGCATCTCCCCATTCGAAGGGGACACCCTTTCGAGTTAGGTTTACAAGGGGTCAAGCAATTGTAGCAAAGTTATGAATATAGATACGTACCACACCGCAGGTCCCTAAGAACCCACGGACTTGCATCAAGTTGGTGCACTCGGGCCAGTCCCGTATCTTCTGGACTTTGGTTTCGTGCACGACACGTCCTTCGAAGGTACACTTGTGACTGATGATCATTGCTTCCAGTGCAGCAAGAATGAATTTCTTGGCAGAGACCATGGCATTGACATTCTGCAGGCATTGGAGGATTCTATGGACTATGGTCAGATGCTCCCAAATGAACCTACGGATCCCAGGATTCTCTGGGATGGTCTTGTAAGACTTGTCCGGTCTTTGGTATTGAGTTTCACCAGACTTCACTGGGAGATCATCTACAAAGGGCATAGTATTGTGCAGTATCTCGTCTTGTAGGATTAAGGCCATATCGGCCTGGTAGATCTGGACTGCATTAGTATGTCCCATAGGAAGTGTAGTGAGATGGTGCAGTCCAAGCAGACTATTGAACATGGTCATATCATGGGAGTCCATGTGAAGCAGTCTCTGGTCGTAACCTGCAAACAAGTCCATCATACCATAGACAGCGCTTCCACTGAAGGATTCTGCTAAGTGTTCAATGAAGGGAGGGACCAAGGAGTCCCTGATGGTGACGGCGTTAAGAGGTTGGAGGTCATGAATGAGGCAAAGGGACTTCTTGTCCTGCTTGAGGACGCAAAACCAGCGTGATTGGTAGGCTGTGGCCGAAGGTTCATATACTCCAGATGCAATGTGGTCTTTGATGATTTGGATTGCCTGATCCCAGGCGGATGGTGGGATGGGTATGTTTCATAGTACCCAGGGAGTATGGGGGATCGTCAGTATCTTCACCGGTGGAAAATAACATTCGTCTAGTCTGCCTCACTCGGCTGGAACCCAAGTGAAGGCTTTTTTGTGGTTTAGGACTATCCACTGGACTAGTTTGACTTCTTCTGGCCAAAGCCAATTTGTGGGGTCAAGATCTAAAGAGTCAGTGCATTCTTGGGTAAAATGTAGTCCAGGTATGAAGTCTGGGGGATGGGTCGGTAGTGGTAATAGACCAGTGAGGGGATCGTTGGGTAGCCAACACAGCACACGGTATTCCTCCTCAAGAGGGGCCGTGACTGGTTGAACTTTCTTAGCTATGGGCTTGTAGGCCCAAACATGACAGTGGAAATCGTATGAAAACATAGAATTGAAAGCAGAAATATGTGATGAAGTAAGAGACAATTGGGTAGAAGAAATATAAGAAAACATAGAAGTCTGAGAGACTGAACGGTAGTCCGAGATGTAAGACCGAGATGATGAAAACGTAGACCGGAATGAAGACTGGTTTATAAGGGTCAAAGAGGAATAGTCAACAGTATCTCCCTGACCTGACAGTGGATCATCGAAATCTAAAAACCCATCTCGACGATGGATTGGTGGTTAGTGCAGGGTAAGTTTTGTCAGCACCATGGACATCCTTCAGTCCACAGTCTTGTTGGTAGTTTATACTCTTTTCCAGAGTTAGGGTTGCGAAGCGTAATATTCTGAGAGCCGTCTGGGAAGTCATCAGTAGTGGCGCTCATTAGGCAATGGAACGGTCGGCCAAGTAATAAGTCAAAGTTTGCATGGGGTATGACCTGGACTTGTACACAGACTTCGCCAGCGCTGAAGTCCAGTTGAAGATTTTCGATGACACCGATGGTCGATTCGGTAGTCATGTTCACATTGGACATCGTCATGATGTGGTCGGACTGGACTGGTAATTGAAGGGTCTCCCATACCTGCTTGGGCATGGCAATGATTTCTGAGCCCGAGTTGAGTACTCCAGTGATCATGATAGGGGTACCTAAAACTTTAGCTTTGAGTGACCTTGTCATGGGCATGACAGCCCCGACATTACTCTGCCTTTATTCCAACATATTACTCCGCTCTTTTACCTTTTCGTTGTTAAGTTTACTCCACTTTACATTTACTCTGCTCTGACCTAGCATTATGTTCTAGTTCTTACATGTTTCATCTTGACACCTTCTACCCTCAGTTTCATCTTGACATCTTTGTCCCTGTGTCAATCCTGACACTCTCCATTCCTGTTTCACTTTGACACCTTACTCCTGTTTCATGAGTCAGTTACCAAACACTCGTTGCTACTGTTTCAGCCTCCTCCTGTATAAATACTGTAGTTTGCTGAGGACTTCTCCTCAGTTCGAATATCAACTAAGTTCCCCACTATTCCTCTCCTGCTCTCCTCAAGTCTTAGCTTGGATTCCTCCCTGACTAAGCGTCTGACCTCTCCCCACCTTCATCCTCCGAAATACAAGGGCATGAGTGCATAAGGGCGCAGCTCTCCGCCTGAGTAGCTGAAGCCAAGCCCGTCCAACCCACCTCCGACATAAGTCTGCCTACTTCGTCTCTCTCCGACATAAGTCCGCCTACTTCATCTCTCTCTGACGTCGGAGCTAGAGTGGAATAGCGTCAGACCAACGCTTAACAGTATATTCGAACTCATCCTTACACATTCACTGAAATCCTATGGCCCCTACCAGTACCATTCAGACTTGTGCTCAGACACGCGCTCAGCTACGCCAAAGGGAACTTATGCCTGGTGGCTCCCTTCCTAGTCTTACAGCACTCGACACTGAAGACGAGTTCCTCTCCTTTTCTCATCATCCACCCTCCCCTGGTCTGTCTCATTGCAGATCCTCCACTCCAACGCCTTTCTCTGATCATTGTCCTACGTTCTCTCATATTCCTTCTGGACATCAAAGTCCGCCCGACGACGATCCTCGTAGACCACCTGGTGGTGGAAGTGATGGAGATGATGACCCACCCAACATTCCCCTTCCTGACTCTCGTGCACCCACTCCCGATCCCAATACCGATGCGCTCACCCTCCTAGCTTGTGCTATCGACTCTTTCGCACGTCATGCTACCTCCGATTGCAACTCCACCTCTTCCCACACCAAAGTCCGCGAACCAGATATGTTCGATGGAACAGATACGTGCAAACTCCGTGCCTTTCTGGTGCAGTGCGAGTTAAATTTCCAGGACCACCCTAAGGCCTTTCGCTCCGACCACTCCAAGGTCACCTTTGCCCAGTCCTACCTCACGGGCATGGCCTTAGAATGGTTTGAACCAGACCTACTCCACTCCGACAGTAATCACTGCCCCATCTGGATGGATGACTACCAAGAGTTCATCAGGGAGCTCAAGTCCAATTTTGGTCCACACGACCCAGTCGGAGATGTGGAGCACCAGTTGGACAATCTGTCGATGAAAGATAGTCAGTGGATTAACAAGTATGTGGTTGGATTTAACCATCTGGCCACTCAAGTTCGTGGCTATGGAGAAGGAGCACTCTGCCACATCTTCTATAATGGCTTGCCAGATAGGATCAAGGATGAAATTTCTAGAGTCGGAAAACCTGCTACCCTACAAGATCTCCACTCCCTTGCTCAAACCATTGATGCACGCTACTGGAAACGAAAGTCTGAGATCTCTCGACAGGATAAGAATTCCTCCTCCACCGACTCCTTGTCTAAACCATCCAACTCCTCCAAGAAATCCTCCACTCAGACCTCCGCCACCACTCCACCTGTGAAGGATAAATCTGCTTCCACCCCAAAGTCCGGCAATGGCAAGAACTCCGCCAAGTTGTCTACCTCCAACGCCCCTTCTCATCTGGGCAAGGATGGAAAACTGATGGAAGCAGAACACCAGCACTGCTTCAAGGAGAAACTATGCATGTTCTGTGGTCAGCCAGGACATAATGCTAAAGACTGTCCTAAGGCCACCTCGAAGGCAGCAAGAGCGAAGGCCCGCACAGCTAAGGCTACTCTGACTGAGACTCCTGCCTCTGTGGAGTCAAAAAAATAGTCCGCAATCCCCAGTGCTCCGCATGGGCTGGAGATTGCGTTGACTCCTACTGTGCCTCGACGGAGCCAAGACTAAACACGTCCGCTCTTTCTGATCCAAACTCCCTTATGCCTTCTGTCTCAATCCTCTCCTACAATATCTCGTCGGTCTCCACCTTAATTGATTCTGGTTCGACCGACTGCTTCATAGATTCCACCTTTGTACTTAAACATGCAATCATTACTCGTGAAGTTACTCCGCTTTCACTCCGACTCCTTGATGGAAGTTCCAATGCACGCATTACTCATGCATCCGACCTCAGTATACGTTTTCCCTCTGGTGATGTCACCTCCACGACATTCTATGTCACTCCACTGGATTCCTCTTGTCCATTAGTCTTGGGACATAACTGGCTCACCCGCTACAATCCGTCAATTGACTGGGTATTGAACCACATCAGCTTCCCGACTACTGAGCAATGAATGCTAGCAGCAAAGGCGCCTCCCTCCGCTCCGTCTGCTCCGACGGTTGTCCCACCTCAGTTGGAGTCTACTCCACCGAATCCTGACGACTCGCCTAGTCCGCCCTCTATATCCTTCGTGAACGCAGCGACCTACCAGTGTGCTTGTCGTTTACAGGGATCCACCCACTTCACCCTTTTCCTCCACCTTGGGGACGTGAAACTCCGCTCCACTTCCACCACTCCGCCAGAGCCAATCGACCTCTCTGCAATCCCTTCAGTCTACCATGAATTCGCAGATGTTTTTAGCAAGGCAAAGGCTGACCAGCTGGCGCCACATTGTGACTTCGACTTGAAGATCAATTTGGAAGAAGGAACTGCTCTGCCCCTTGGTACCATCTACTCCCTCTCCCCGACAGAGCTTGTCGCACTCCACACATTCATCGATGAGAATCTCCGCTCCGGTTTCATTCATCAATCTAACTCCAGACATGGCGCTCCGGTTCTATTCATTCAAAAGAAGGATGGTTCTCTCCGCTTGTGTGTCGACTTCAGAGGTCTTAACAAGATTATGAAGAAAGATTGCTACCCACTTCCCCTCATCTCCGACCTCTTGGACTCCCCCAGCAAGGCTACGATTTATACTAAGATCGATCTCCGCCACGCTTACCACCTAGTCTGCATCGCTGAAGGCAAGGAATGGAAGACCGCTTTCCACACTCGCTATGGTTCTTTCGAATGGTGTGTAATGCCCTTCGGTCTAACAAACACCCCTGCTGCTTTCCAGAGGTTTGTCAATAGCATCTTCGCTGACATGCTTAACGTCTGTGTTGTGGTATACCTTGACGACATTCTCATCTACTCCGCCGACATGGACTCGCACATGGCGCATGTATCTGAAGTGCTCCGCCACCTCCGACAGCATGGCCTATATGCCAAACCAGAGAAATGCAAATTCCATTCCTCCTCCGTCGAATATCTTGGCTTCCACCTCTCACCTGAAGGTCTGTCTATGTCACCCAACAAAGTAAAAGCCATCTCTGACTGGCCTGAGCCTCGCAAGGTGAAAGACATCCAGTCCTTCCTAGGTTTTGCCAACTTCTATCGACGTTTCATTCATAATTACTCCAACATCATCACTCTGCTCACTCGTCTCACCCACAAGGGTACCCCTTGGAATTTCTCCAATGACTGTCGCTCTGCCTTCAATAAATTAAAATCCACCTTTACCTCCACCCCTATCCTTACCCACTGGATTCCCGATGCTCTGCTAGTCGTTGAGACTGACGCCTCTGACTACGCTATTGCTGGAATCCTCTCTATCATTTGCCCCAACTCAATCCTCCGCCCTGTCGCATTTTACTCTCGAACAATGACAAGTTCAGAGCTAAACTATGATACCCACAACAAGGAGCTACTAGCAATTTTCGAGGCATTCCAACATTGGCGACACTATCTTGAGGGCTCCACCATCCCCATTGATGTCATCATAGATCACAAGAATCTCGAGTATTTCTCCACCAGTAAACTCCTCATGCGCTGACAAGCGCAGTGGTCGGAATTTCTTAATCAATTCAATATGGTTGTTCGTTTCCGCCCTGGACGCCTTGGCATGAAACCCAATGCCCTTACTCGACGATGGGACATCTACCTAAAAGAGGGGGATAGGGACTATGCTCGTGCCAATCCACACAATTCCCGCCCAATATTCACTCAAGAACACCTCACGTCCTCCCTTAGAGCAACTTACCTCCTTGACCCTGCACTCCGTGCTGCAGAACTCATAGATATCAATGATCTTTACTCCTCCATTCGCTCTGCCCTCAGCTCCGACTCATTGGCACAACGCCATATGTCAAACTCCACCAATCCTTGTTGGGCAGTCAACTCAGATGGATTACTCCACCTTGACAATCATATCTATGTCCCCGATGTCGACAATCTCCGCCTATGCGTACTCCGCTTCAAGCATGACCACCCCCTATCAGGTCATTTCAGTTGGAACAAGACACTCGAGTTACTCCAATGCGACTATACATGGCCTGGTGTTTGCACCTTTGTTATGGATTATGTTAGTACTTGCACTTTGTGTGCCCATGCTAAAGTTCCTAGACATAAACCCTATGGTCTGCTCAAGCAACTCCCCATTCCCGAACACCCATGGAATTCCATCTTGATGGATTTCATAGAACACCTCCCAAAGTCCGACGGTTACTCTGCCATCTTAGTCATTGTAGACCGCCTCTTGAAGCAAGGAATATTCATTCCAACTCACGACACTATCTCCGCTCCTGAGTTAGCAAAGATCTTCGTCTCACAGGTCTTCTCGAAGCATGGAGTCCCCAGTCATGTCACCTCTGACAGAGGTTCGGAATTTGTCTCCCACTTTTTCTGCTCCCTAGGTAAAGCTCTAGGAATGACCCTCCATTTCACCTCTGGATACCACCCTGAAGGTGATGGTCAGACCGAGCAAACTAACCAGACCCTCAAACAATACCTCCGAATCTACTGCAATTACCAGCAGGACAACTGGGCTGAACTCTTACCTATGGCTGAGTTTGCTTTCAATAATGCTCCTAGTGCAACTACTGGAATTTCTCCCTTCTTTGCCAACAAGGGCTATCATCTGTCTATATCAGTCAATTCCAATGTATCCCTTACCTCCGCTAGGGCACAAGAGTATACCTCCGACCTACAGCAGCTCCACGATTTTCTCCACTCCGAAATGGCTCTCGCCCAAGAGCGCTATCAAGGACCTGCCAATGCAAAGTGCATCCCTCCACCAGATTTCAAGGTTGGTGACAAAGCCTACGTCAAAGCCAAGTTTTTCCGCACCATGAGACCTTCCCTGAAGCTCTCCGACAAGAACCTTGGTCCATTCAAAGTCATTGCCCGACCTGGCACCCACTCTGTCATGCTCCGCCTCCCAGACTCAATGAAGTCCGTCCACCCTGTCTTCCACATCTCACAGCTCGAGCTCGCCACCCCTAACATTATTCCACATTGAACTCAAACTCCGCCTCCTCCGATCGAGATCGATGGAGAAGTTGAGTACGAAGTCTCAGAGATCCTCGACTCAAAGACCGACAGACGACGACAACATTGCCAACTTCTATACTTAGTCCGCTGGGCTGGCTACGAAGGAACTGATGAAGAAACCTCATGGTTACTTGCTACAGAACTGGATCACGCTTCAGAACTTGTACAGGATTTCCACACGAAATACCCCAACAAGCCTGGTCCATACTCCACACAAAAATCCACTTAGTTCCCAATCACACTCATTCCGCTCGAAGACAAAGAATTCTTATATACAAAACATTTATAAAATACAAAAGCTTTCTATACTAGTTCCTCTGCTTCTTCTCCGCCTTCCTCTGACCCATCGCTTTCATCCTCTGTCTCTTCCTCGTTCTCCTCTGCCCCGACTTCTTTCATTGTCACATCCCGCAACGATCCTTCGACAAACTCCGCCAGTCCCTCCGGCTGTTTCTCCCTCTCTTTCTCCTTCTCCTTCCCCTTCTCTTTTTCCTTTTCCACCTCCTTTCCTCTCTCTGCCCACTTCCGCTTCTCTTCCGCCCACTCCTCGGACCCTATCTCCCACTTCTCCGATTCCAGCACCCTGACCAAATGGACCCATTGCCAGACCATCTTGCAGATGTCCACCTGGATCTCCACCAGCTGCTCCTCCGCCTTGGTCCTTCTCTCCTCCACCTCCAACCTCTGCTCCTCTAGACGGAGTCTCTTCTCCGCCACCTCCCTTGCCTTCTTCGACTCCTCGCCCCACCACGAGATTGCCTCGGTTAGCATCCCGAAGGCGTCCCATCCATCCTCCTCCTCACTGTCGTAGTCCATCTCGATGTCTCCTCCTCCTCCATCTCCGCTGACGCCCTCACCCGTTTCTTCCCCTTGTCCCGATTCTCCTCTGCTGCACTCTGCCCCTGTTTCTGGCCTGTCGCCGCCGTCATTTTGGACAGAGTCCATGAGCACATCTTCCGCGCCAGCTGGCACAGTTGACATGCCCGCGCCCTCCACTTGTCGCTTGGGCGACACTCCGCCACCTTTCCCATCCCTTGGTATCGAGCACACAGTGCCTGCGCCTCTACCCCGCTCTCCTGTGCCGCAGCAACCTCCTCCACTCACTTCTTCGCAGCCTCCGCTTGTCACGCTGCCTCTGCCGCTCGCTGATGCTGCTCCTCCGCACGCTTTCTCTGCTCTTCCTCTGCGCGCTTTTTCCACTCCTCCTTCAGACAGCGAGCCTATTACCACTATCAGTCATTATTCACGCAGCAATCACTATGGGACTTACCTCTTTTTCGCGCTTCTTCTGCACTTTGGCCTCCTCCGCCTTTTGCTTCCACTCTGCCTCATGCCACTGCTGCTCGCCCTTCTTGGCCACCGCAGTCGCGACATCATCGTTGGAGTTGGTGAGCAACTCCTCCTCAGGCACATTCTTCCAGTCGTGGTTGTTGGACATGATTATGATGGTGATGGTGATGGTTTGAAGTTAAGTTGTAAAACACGCTTCCTCCACCTTTTATATTTTACCAGACCACTGTGGATATCACAAACTCTGCTTTATTGTATGTCTTACCTTTTAGGGTCTTATTGGGCCGTCAAGGGTTCCGGCCCTAAAGGGGGGATACTATCATGGGCATGACAGCCCCGACGTTACTCCGCCTTTATTCCGACATATTACTCCGCTCTTTTACCTTTTCGTTGTTAAGTTTACTCCACTTTACATTTACTCCGCTCCGACCTAGCGTTACATTCTAGTTCTTACACGTTTCATCTTGACACCTTCTACCCTCAGTTTCATCTTGACATCTTTGTCCCTGTGTCAATCCTGACACTCTCCATTCCTGTTTCACTTTGACACCTTACTCCTGTTTCATGAGTCAGTTACCAAACACTCGTTGCTACTGTTTCAGCCTCCTCCTGTATAAATACTGTAGTTTGCTGAGGACTTCTCCTCAGTTCGAATATCAACTAAGTTCCCCGCTATTCCTCTCCTGCTCTCCTCAAGTCTTAGCTCAGATTCCTCCCCGACTAAGCATCTGACCTCTCTCCACCTTCATCCTCCGAAATACAAGGGCACGAGTGCGTAAGGGCGCAGCTCTCTGTCTGAGTAGCTGAAGCCAAGCCCATCCGACCCACCTTCGACATAAGTTCGCCTACTTCGTCTCTCTCCGATGTCGGAGCTAGAGTGGAATAGCATCAGACCAATGCTTAACAGACCTGAGTGGAATGCTGTGGTAAGTGACGATCAGTCTGTCATCGCTCCAGATTACACTATCGTTAAAATGGCGGGAAATAGCTCCAGGATCTTGGCCTGAGAGCTCATTAATATGGACTTTGTTAGCTGTGATGGGAATGCGTTTCAAGGTCGCCAAGTCCCTAAACTGCTTCTGGACTTCTGGTGCAACTGAGATTAGTTCTTTGAAGGGGACCAGTACGGTCGTTTCGAGTACTCGGTCTAAGATCTTCTTGGGTGCAGCTTCGTCCTCCAATGGGAAGGAGTAATGAAACTGACTGGTAGGGGCTGGTATGGATGGGTAGATGGTATTGGTTCATGGTTTGGGAATAGAGGATGACAAAGGGATAAATGGTGTTGGTATGGGCTTGGCTGGAGTGACGGGGATGATGGGAGTGGCAGGTCTTACAGGGGCGGCTGGAGTAATGGGAGCGGCCAGTCTAGTCAGGGCCGATGGTGTAGACCAAGCCACTATTGAAACAGACTGGACTGTTACAGCAAGAGGAAAGCCTGCTTGACTTACAGAGGTTATTGTCTGGTGGGACACTCAGAGATGATGATGGTAGAGGTTAAAGACTCAATTAGAACTCAGCTGTGGAGTTCAAATATTTATCTACATACAAATATGGTAATTACTAAGTATAGTAATGATTATGTAGTCCATTGAAATGCTAGCTATATCAGCACACATTCAACAGCCACTGCTATCTCTGGCATCTCAATGTCTTCTTCGATGGTGGGAGATCGAGAGACCGGGCATGCAGAGCGACAAGAGGGAACTTCTACTCCATCAAATCGAACTCATTTACCCTTGTCCTTAGCTTGGTCTGCCTGAAAGCTTGCCCAAGCATGGGTTAGGTAGCTTCTGAAGTCTGGGTCATCGAGGTCTGGACTATCTTCTTCTTCTTCCCAAGAGTTGGCTGTGGGGGTCATGAAAATGGATGGGTCAATATCTACAATAGCGTCAATTTCGGGTGAACGTAATGAAATGATACCGGCTGTAACAGCCGAAGCAGCACTCGGGGTGGACTGCATGGGTAGGCAGTCTATGCATTCCCTGAGGCAACGTGTACTGGGAACGTGTGGGATGCGCTTCCTGTCGGGGAGGTATATTCGACTGTCAGTACCTTGGGACGCTTTACCAGTCTGTAAGTATGTGTCAACATGAGGGCAACCATTCATGAAGTGAGCAGGGTTGCCACAGAAGGCACACTCCTTTGGTCTCATAGACTGTTGGAGGTTTACCTGCTCCTGCTTGATGACAGGAGTGCCACTGGACGTAGGGACTTGCAGTACTTGGGGTGTCAGGACTGGTGCTGCCCAGGCTGGGTAGTAAGGTTGGGCGGTCTGTTGCTGGCTGGCCATGGGTAAAGGTCGAAGTGCTGAACCGGTAAGGAGGAATTGGGCAGCATTGATGGTGTCAGTGATTGGGTATGGGTCGGATGGGTGATGTGTAATTTTGGTTATCAAAAGTCGTTGCCGGACTTGGTTGCCCAAGTCTGTCAGTAGTCCGGCGAGAAAAAGAGCATCACAGTCAAGCTGGGAGAGTTTCTTGTTAAGGATCAGGAACTTGGATATCTTCTGGAATTTGCATTGGTACTCTCCCAGGTCTTTGAGGGTGTGCATTGGTTTAGCTTGGTATTCCTGGACTAGGTACTGGATGTCAGCACAACAATATCTATTGGTACCTTCGCATCCAGGGTACAACTTCTTGATGGTGGTGACAAAGTTGTCCCAGTCTGCTGGGATAATCGAAGCTTCATCCAGAAGTGCCCACCCTTCAGACTCTTCTAAGTCCACGTAACAGATGGCAGTGCATATCTTCTGGGCTTCTGAGATACCGGCAGCATTGCCGAGTTCGTTGACGTCTTTGAGGAACTGTGGGAGGGCAGAAGGATTCTTGCCATCGAATCTGGGGGCATTCTGGGTGCCTCGGAGTGGCATAGGTGTCGTTGGGACTGGGTTAGACATTTGCGTAGGACGAGGAGGCTGAGGGATAAAAGTGGGCAGTTTTGTGGAGGTTGACAAGGGTTGGTGGGGAGCTGGTCTTGATGGTGCTGGGAGCGAAGCGGTGGCAATGGTGGAATAGTCTGGTAAGATTGAGGTAGTCCAGGATGGACGAAGTAAATAGGAGAGGGATGAGGATGATGAAGATGATGTCAATGTGAGTGTGGAAGGAGGTGTGCAGGGAGATGGTGGGCATTCTGAGGGGATAGAAAGTGGGGATTCGGTGCATCTCCTGGTAGTCCAGGGGGTGGAATGTATAAATGCACCAGGCATGTGGTCACTGTGACTAATGCCATCAGTGAAAACTTCTTTGGGAAATGGAGACTTGGTATCTGTAACCCTATTCGAATGAAAAGAGTCCAGTGGCGGTGAGTGGCGGTCCTGTTGAGGCGGTGTCGATGATTGGTGTGGAAGAGCTTCCAGCCAATCGGAATGCGATCCAGTTTCGGTTATCGGTCTTTAATCGCCTTCTGAGGGAGAAAGTCCACCAAAAAGGGAATTATCAAGGAGGGAATGGTTGTGGCGTGTGTGGTTAGGTGAGACCAGTATCAGAAAACTATTTTCTGATATGTCAAGATTGCAGAAGTCGGTCAGTAAATTTTCAAGTTCTAAGCGACGGGGTGTCGGCCAAAGACTTCATCTGGAACCCTTGTTGGAGTCCCTCATGGTGGGCTCCAGATGAAAAGACTTGAAGGTGGTTAAATGGACTGTTAGTCCTGGCCACCTGGGAGTAGTCTGTAGGTGATGGGGAGTGATATATGTTCGCCCCAGAGGGACTCTAGAGCAAAGGGTTAGTCCTAGAACAAAGGTTGGGTGCAAACGTGTATAGTCCAGATGCAGTCCGGATGGTCGTAACGGTAGTCCGGTCGGTGTAAGTCGTTAAAATACGTTAAGACTGGCAGTTCAGTCAAGAGAAACGGTGTGGTAGACAGTGGAAATGGTGAGGGAGTGGTATCCCAACAGTGATGGTGATGGTGGTGAGCAAACGGTAGAAAGCTGTCATTTCAAATGACAAGTACAAAATTTATAGTCCAGGCATACTTGGACTTCTATGTAGGTATGGAGAGACACATGGTCTAAGTACCTGATAATATAAAAGGAAAAGGGTCAAGACCAGGAATATGAAATACCAACAGAATATCCTGACTTGTTCCCAAGTAGCCTGAATGTCTAAGGTGATGTTGGAGCTATGAGCCAAAAGGCAAAGTAAAAATAGGGGAAACTTATGAAAAAGGTAACCAAGTAAGAAAATACGTCTAAGAGTAGTCCGGTTGGTATACACACTAGTCCAACCAGTCTGTCCTGGACTGTGGAGACTGACGTACCAGACTATCGTGAAACAGAAGTAAGTAAAGTAGTCAAGTGATGGAAATATAGAAAATATAAGGTTATACACATAGAGGTGTATCAACCTCTACATCATTGATGAAGATGTCGATGAACCAGACCAAGAAGAGTCGTCGGACTACAGTCCGGATGATTGACCTTGCTGGTCTTCTTCTAGTCCAGTCACCTATATGTAGATTTCCTTTCTCTGTTTCACCCTGGGTTTCGACTGGTGATCTCTATGAAACAAAACGTCTCTACGGGATCATCAGCTGGAGTAGATGTGAAAGTAGACCAAAGAAAACAAGTCAGGTGGTACCCCATGATAATAGACCAGCATTAGTCTGACCGGTCTTCCGTTCAAGCTTTTCTCTTTTCACTTTGTTTCCTTTTTTTTTCTTTTCTTTCCTTCGTTTCTCGCATTCAATGTCTGTTTACATTCATAAAACATTTGTGTCTACAGACAAAGACAAAGACGAGCCCGGTCTTATACCCCCTGCTCTTCCAGCTCTGCGACAAGGTCGTCCATCTCTGCCGTCACCTCTGCATGCTGGACTTCTAGAGCCTTGATGTTCACCCAGATTTGGAATAAGTGAGCATGGACCACACTCAGCCGGAGCACAATTGACCCCTTCTTGGTGGCACCCAATCGACTGGTCTTCTTCAGCATTGCCTTGCCCTTCCCTTTGGACCAAGCCTTGACTGGGGTCACATCCTCTTCGTCGTCATCATCGAGGCTTAACATTTCCCACTCTTGTGTTGGTGCTGTAGCCTTGCTTGGTCCAGCCCTCAGGCAGACTGGTTTCTCTGTAATGAAGGTCAGACCGGACTATTCGAAACGAAACCACTTACCCTTCATTTGCATGACGACTTGTGCCCCTCGCTCGCGCAGTGCTGACCTTCCACCCGCCAGGCTGCAGGCAACCTTCAGCTGGTTGCACTGGACGCTGTTGAAACAGACTGGACTGTTACAGCAAGAGGAAAGCCTGCTTGACTTACAGAGGTTATTGTCTGGTGGGATGCTCAGAGATGATGATGGAAGAGGTTAAAGACTCTATTGGAACTCAGCTGTGGAGTTCGAATATTTAGCTACATACGTATATGGTAATTACTACTTATAGTAAGCTTATGTAGTCCATTGAAGTGCTAGCTATAATAGTGCACATTCAACACTCCCCCTTGCTAAGTGCATCGTTTGAGCATGTAAGCAAATGTGTGCTAATCATGTGTCTTTATGGAAGACTAGCCCAAGTTGGGAACGAAGTTCGGTGAACTTGATATGGCCTAGGTTCTTGGTGAACATATCTGTAGGGTTGTACTGGCCTTCAATGAAGAATAGCTCAATACATTTCTTTTCGATGTGTTCTCTGATGCCATGCCACTTGATCTCAATGTGTTTGGATCTTCGTTCAGTGACAGGATTGGAGGCCATGAAGATAGAACCCTGGTTATCACCACAGAGTGGGATAGGAGCCAATTGATATCCAAATTCTTTGAGTAGTTGTCACAACCATGCGATCTGGTTTGAGCAGTCTGATAGGGATACATATTCTGCTTCAGTGGATGAGTATGCAACACTGTCTTGCAGGTGCAATTTCCAGCTGAATATCCCATTTGCCAACTTAATAAACCAACCAATCTGGGATCGGCATGTGTTAGGATCTGAACCCCAGTCCGAGTCTGAGAAAGCTATTAGGCCTGCCTGGCTTGAACCATTGTATACGAGGGAGTAATGACGAGTCCCAAGTAGATATTGGCATATGTATAATGCCTTATTGAGATGTTCTTGACAGGGTTTGGCCGAGTGCTTAGACAAGGCGATCACAGCGTAAGCAATGTCAGGATGAGTGCCTAGCGTGATGTAAAGTAGGGATCTGATCACTTGTTGGAAGCGACTCTGAATTCCCGGGTCAACAACTCCAGCATATGTGATAGGGTAGTAACCCTGAGGTAAGGGAGTGGGTGCGATCTTAGCATTCTGAAGTCCAAATCTCTCAATGATTTTTTTGAGGTAAGCGCATTGATCCACTAGGATCTTGCTGCCTTCTCTTCGAATTCTCATGTGGAGGAATTCTTCAGCAGGGCCTAAGTCTCTGCATTCCCACTTGTTCATAAATGCCTTTTTAACCTCATCAACAATTGCTTTTGTTGGGCCACAGAATAGGGCATCATCAACATAGACGACAGCAACAACAATGGAGGTTCCTTTCTTTTGGTAGCGGAATAAACTGGCATCTGATTTCAGTCATTCGAAGCCGAGTTCTTTCATGGACTCATTGAGAGTTTCCCACCAGGCTAGTCCGGCTTGTTTAAGGCCATATAGAGCACCAATGAGGCGGAACACTTTGTGCTCCTGTCCCTTAATGACAAAGCCTTCAGGTTGTTTCATGAAGATCTCTTCTTGAAGCCTTCCATAAAGGTAGGCACTTCGAACATCGAGTGATTCAATGTACCAATTTTCCAAGGCGGCAAGTGCTAACATGAGTCGCACTGTCTCAAACCTTGCTACTGGTGAGAATATTTGGTCAAAATCAATTCCCTCAACCTGGGAGAATCCTTTAGCAACAAGTCATGCACGTTTTCGACCTGTGTTGGGTTTAACATCAAAGACCCAACGATTCCCTATGACTTTTCGTCCTTTGGGAGGGTCGACTAGTTCATAGACTTTGCGCTTGCGGAGCATGTCAAGCTCTTCATGACAGGCTTTAATCCACTCCTCCCATTCTGCAGATGGGAGTTGTAGTATGTCCCTGTATGTCCATTCGCAGTGTGGTTTGTTTTCCACAGAAATTGCCTTTGACATCAAGAATGCTGCCAATCCAGCTCCCCCTTCCCAGCATAACCGGTCAACATCCTCTTCACTAGGAGAGGGAGACGGAGGGTTGGGATTTTGAGCAGGTGTGCTGGGAAGATTGCCTGGCATAGAGGGACCAGGTTCTTCAGTGATGATGTCACGCCAGCGTGATGTGCGCTCTATTTCCTTCACTTGCTCAACCGGGTGTCAGTCGTCACCATACACGTTTCCGGGCCAGGTAGGCACACAGCGTTCTCAAGTGGAACATCTGGGAGCAGGAGGGACAGCAGGAGGACCAGTGGGCCTTTGTTTCCTTGGACGAGGAGGGGGCTGCTGTACTGGTTCTGCTGGGCGAGGCGAAGGAGTGTGAGGGAGGGATGGAGGAGTGGGACTCCGAGTGGGTGGTCGACGTGGGTGGTAGTCGAAATCATCCAAGATCTGTGGTGGCATGGGTAGCTCCTCACGATCATCGGATTCTGGCATTGGTTGTGCTTTAGGGTGTGAGTGCTTTTTATCACACTTGGGGAAGCATTCTTCATCGAAGATGGTGTGAGCGGAATGGAAAATTGAGTTGGTGGAGTGCATGAAGAAGTTTGCGCTATTAGTGGGTGCAACACCAAGATATGTCATGAGTTCAGACTTAGGGGCCATTTTGTTGGCCCGCACATCCTCGGGGAGGTGCACATAAGCAGCACACCTGTTACAAACGGACTCTTATTTCATTTATTTCCTTTTGCTGTTCCCTTTTGTTCACAGCACCGGAGCTGTGCACCCCTTTCTTGGAATATTCTCCGGAACATTCTAGTAAGACTACCACTTATGTACTTGGTCTGTGCACCGTCTCAGACC
>JBBPMM010000427.1:0-23994 GCA_038090335.1 Solioccasus polychromus
CGAAAGTTACACTGCACGTCTAGCTGACTTTGGCTACGCTTCCTTGGTGGGAGACATCCCCGAGGCCCTGAACTATCTTCAAGCCTCCACTATTCAATCAGGAGCGGTGCGGTGGGCTGCACCGGAACAGATCCTTCCGGGAGAGACGTTTAATATGACAACCAAAAGTGATATATATTCATTTCGATGCATCGCTCTCCAGGAAAGTGTACTGGATGGGATTACCTTGTTTCATTTTTCCCAATATTACAGGTATTATCTGGTAAACAACCATGGTCGGAACTTCGAAAAGATACCCAAGTTCTTTTGTTACTCGTTCAAGGTTGCAATCCCAGTCGACCGAGATCCCGTTACTGGAACCTTATTCAACAATGTTGGTCATCGATACGAGAACGGCCTTCTGCCGAAAGTATAATCACAACTATCGGAAAATATTTAGGAGTTTCCACCTGAGTATGATGATCGGCTGCCATCATCCTCCTTTGGCAGCATACCAACCAATTCCTATAATTTCAGGATCACTAGTAACTCCCACGAAGATGGTTTACTCAGGTGATTAATTATGCTTATGGTTTTACTTCAATCATGTTGACTCCTCCTAGCGTCAAATCGTAAGTATGGTATATATGTATTTTCAGATGCGCTGACGCATGTACAGTGCGAGTAATCCATCCAATTCTCCTGCATCGTGCGAAACCTGGTACAGTGCCATAAGTTCCCCGCTCTCTGACTTGGTTCCTTTAACCCAAGGTAATTGCGACCCGCAAATTCTTGTACGCTGTGTTCCGTGAGGCACATTCGGATCATGTGGATTGGGGTGCGTTCCACTTAACTTTCATTGATTATCTTTAGCTTATACATACAAAAAGTACCATGAAAATGTTTCGGAGCTGCGTTTCGTTCACTTTTTGGTTCGAGGTTGAGGTTGCATTTCTGATTTATTGGGCGGAACTATTCGTTCGGACGAAATTACTCCTGTCGACAACCTCTTTAGCGATTTTGGCGAAGCCGCTTCCTATTTGCTTTGAAAATGTACCCCGACTGCTCATAGCTTACAACAATGTTCTGTGCTGATAATAGCTTTCAATGGGAACCATCGGATTCGTGGTCGGTTGCGAAGAATCTGACTTTGCGACTATGTACTGGAACGCCATGTGGCAGTGCGTGGCGATTTCTACCACGTTGTTGGCGCTAATGTATCTCGGACTGAATCCGATCCACAGCAGTGATTTGGCAGTCGTTTTTTCTGCTCGCGAATCGACCTCATTGCCAAAACTCAGGCGTTTCCGTTGGAAACAGATGTCAAGCCGTCATGATCGGTATGCCGGTCGTTGGTGCCTCGTGATGTGCATCTGATATCGAGACTTCAAGGACAACTTCTTCCTCTCCCCAAATTCCACCACCTCCGGATCTCACGTCCTATATCATCAAGGATTGCAATTGGCATTCGGATCAAGGAAGTTTTGGTTATGTTTACAGGTGCTGGTACGACTGTGAATCCGATCGAAAAGAGGTTCGTAACATTGTGCAGTATGCAATGCCTGTAATTGACTTCCGTAGGTTGCGGTGAAGGTATTCCGATTTAAACTGAAGTTTTCGGAAGGGAATGAAGAGGACACATTTGCTACGACCAACGTAATTATATCCACCAAGCTCCTCGCGACTTATCCTCACGACACTGACTTTAAATTGTCCTGAAGATGGCTCGGCGAGAGCTTGGAATATGGAGAAGACTACAACATGACAACATTGTCCCGTTCTTAGGAATAGCTTATGGGTTTGGAATGGATGATACCACGCGAGTGTCGCTTGTGTCATTGTGGATGCCCAACGGTTCCCTGCTCGATTTCTTGGATAAACATGACACCACTTTAAGTGTTGAACGCCGGCTTAAGCTTGTACGTGTAACTACAGCCATGACCTTTCTCCTTTTAACAAAACTCATGACGGTAGATGCTGGACATTGCCAGTGGTCTACATTATCGTATGTCTCTTTCGCCGCACGCAGCTTGTCATATCACTTTAAAATCTACAGTTCATACTTTCGATATCGGTCCGATCGTCCACGGGGACTTGAATCCTGTGCGTCACGTTAGAAATATACTGACATCTTTTCATTCGATTTTAATGAACAGAAGAATATACTGCTGGATGAAGACCATAATGCATGCTTGGTTGATTTCGGGTATGCATCCCTGGTGGGCGACATTCCAGAGGATTTAGCCTATCTTCAAGTGTCTAGTATACGACACGGGGCTGTGCGGTGGGCAGCGCCAGAGCTGGTCCTACCAGGGGAAACAATCAACGCGACGACCAAGAGTGATATATACTCGTTTGGATGCATCAGTCTTCAGGCGAGTCCACCGAAAACGACTATCCGTTCCATTTCGATCCCCCGGTACAGGTGTTATCCGGTAAACAACCATGGTATGAGGTTCGAAAGGATCCCCAAGTCATTGTTTTGTTGTCCCGAGGTGAAAACCCAAGCAGACCGGATTCCCGAATATCCGACCACCATTGGGAACTCATTCAACACTGCTGGTCATCAATGCAGGAGCGACCCTCTGCAGAAGACTTGATCACTCGCATTCAATCCTTTTCAAGTAGTAATCTACGCCAGTCCCCTCGTGACTCGTTTGTTGGCGCGGGGAGGAATGTCTCACCAATGACTCAAGATTCTGCTTCAGCTCCATTAGATCATGTTCCATTGGATGGCTTCGACCGTAACTCTGCTTTACCCGACAGACGTGAATGGAACAAGTAATTTCTTGTACTATTATGTTTGATCTCTGCTGACTCCTACTAGTCCCGTTTTATCACAGATCTTTCACCTCCGCTTAGAAACGTAAGTATCGTGATTCATGGTTATAACGATTCACCAACGTACGCGTAGCACAAGTGCACCTTCCAGCCCCTCTTCAGGCTCTCCCAGTGAAGTTTGGTACACTCCGCCGACTTCACCGTTCTTTGACATATTAAACCTACACGAAGGCGATCCAGTCGATTTTGAGAATACTCGCAGACACTACTTGCCTCAGGTGGCTCGGTCACTAACTCCGACTTCTATCATGCATCCCTGCAGATGGGAGGGAGAAAGCGAGGAAATCTGCAATGAATTGATTTCTTCAGCAAACCTCCCCCGCCATCTATCTGACCGTCATGGCATCAGAGGAAATGCGTATTCCACGCAAATAATTTGCATGTGGCAAGGATGTAGATCCTGCAGAGCCAAGAAAAATCTTGTTAGGCACATTCGTGAAGCACATCTAGGTCATAGACGTTCTCTAGTACGCGAATTTCACGTCGTCGGGTAGCCTAAATTTGTGTAATTCTCGAATCCGAGTAGTTGGATTCGCAGTTCGACGCAAGGTCGTGACAAGGGACGAAACCAGTATCTACGGCGACAGCGATACAGACACCCCGTCAAACAATCCCCTGCGCAAAGGCGGCAGCGCGAACGGCGGCAGCGCAAACCGCCCAGCCTCGACCAACGGCGGATGCAGCACCTCCCACAACTCCCCCCTACAGTCGCCAAAGTGGTTGCACCACATCGGCGTCGGCGTCTCTGGTGCATAATCATGTCGTGCTGGCGTCCACTTGGCCGTGGAAAACGCGGGGAGGCAAAGTGTAAACTTCACGTCCGAGTCCGAGTCCGAGTCTGAGACGATGGCGTGCGTGCTGGGAAGCGTGATAAAAGGATCGTCCGGCGGGGGGTCTAGTTTGATCTTAGAGGACGAAACGTTAGTAACGGTCGGACTGTTGACGAGGTCAGCGAAGCCGAGCGGCGTTCGGCCGGCTCGGGAGGACGAGGGCAACGGTTTGGCGTGTTTGGCGTCGACGGACGTGACCAAGATCCTTGGAATGGCGTTTTCGTCGTACGACGGGGACTTGGTTTCTGTTTTCTGCGCGTTTCCCGCAGGATGCAACGAGATAGCGTGTTGGCCAAAGGTGTATTGCGGAGATAGGTACACGTCCATTAGGACATCTAATGGCCAGGTCTTGGGGAGTTGACTGCGATCTGGACTTGGATTTCCCAGATTCAGGAGGCGCAGGTGTTCTCCCAGTCGTCCCACCCGATAATCCTCTGTCTTGGTTGAGCGCAGCTGGAACATAGACGGGGATGTAGGAAACGCTGAAAAGGGGCGAGAGTAACGAACATCAGGAGAAGTGCCTTGCGGCCCGCAGTTTGAGGTCCTCATGCAGGATGAAGAATAGTTATCCTCCATGATGCTCAGAATGGTGGCTGCGTCAGAACGGTAGTGCGAAGTATGAAAAGAGGACGAAGTGAAAGGATCAGATGAAGGGGGTGGGACAAGTGAGGTGTCGTGGTCAGCAAACGGTGGAGGAAAGGTGTACGAATGAGTTAAAGAACGACGTGAAGCGACTTTGCGCAGTCTCCGGCGTTGTAAGGATTTGAATAAGCTTGTTAATTTTATGTGCGAGACGTCACGTAATCGACGATAACCTGTAAGCTTGCGCTCAGGATAATTGCGAGGCATTTTTTCAGTTTTTCCAAAGTGAAAGGAAGACGAATGAAGCATTTGTGAAAAGAGAAAAGTTGTGTACGAGCGAAGGCCCCTGGGCTCCATCTCGTTCATCAAGTAATCCATGGCGAGCCACGATTTCAAATCAGACCGAGGCCACACACCCCGGACATCCGTGCTTCCTTTCTGATAAGTATAATTAAGACCGCCATCGATTTCATCGCGTGCATCAGGATTATTGACATATTCGGTTGGTGATTCTCATCTAAAAATGCATTACGACATGGCTCATTGTTTGGTATGCGGATGTAAAGGCACCTCGAATGAGACGAGCCTGGGTCGTCAGTCCATGCAGACGATGCACAGCAAAGTACTTTTGCCACCGCCACTCTCATGACGAGCGACTGGCATTTATAGAGCTTCTACATGCTCTCGGCAATCCGGAGAACGGATCTCGCTTTATACCAGTCTTCACCGGCTCCCGGCAGGCCGAAGGGTATTCGATGTTCGACTAAACAAAATAAATCGTCCTGTATCATTCGTCAAAGGGCACAACGGCGCAACCAATCCAAACAGGTTGTTTGTCATCCCATCGAGCTGAAGAAAATGGACACTCAAAAATGGCGGACGGCTTGGCAGTAATTACCCCACGTCACAAGCGTCCCCGTGGGCGAGGGCGTGGATGAAACATCTTCTGTCCAAGGGAATATATCGTCGAAGTCCAGACAAGAATCGACCGCCATGATGCAAAGGCAGGCGAAACGTGACTCGCACTAGAACGCGAATAGCGTCGACAGCCGGCGCCAAGCACTGAGCCACATTTCCCGTATCTTTTCTTCGAGTGAACGAGCAAGGAAGGGAAAACGTCATCGTACTGACAGTTGACGTCGGCGACCCAGTGACCGATTCCATCGCCCACATGGTCGACGGACGCCATCTCCGATTCGTCGGTCTCCATTTTTTCCTGGACGTATCAAGAGAAAACATACACGCTGATAGCGGTCATGGCACGTGCGATGATGATCTGAATGCAAGGTCGGCTAAAAGTGTGTACGACTCAGTGTGAGAGAAGACGGGAGAAGACAAGAAAAGACGCACTCGTCAGTCATCAGACACTGAAGACGCCAGGGTCGGGGTGCATGAGTTTAGATTCTCAAGTTAGTTTCGTGTTCGAGCGGAATCGATAGGAGGTGCCAATGATTATACGTTGACACGACAGCCTTCCACGACGATGATCGAAAAACTGAAGCACCACGCGGATGAGGAATGTTTGAAGCGGAGCTTCTCGTCGTGCCAAAGCTCACATATCAAATGTATTGGCCCCTGTTGGAACTTCTATGTCCCAACAAGTAATCTAATATGCCTTCCATACATACGTCCTTTTCCAACGCCCCTCACCGCTCCCACTCCCACCCCTCCTCGGCCCACTCTGGCATCCCCGTCTCAAAACACCCCAAACTCAACTCGTACCGCATCGCATGTAAGAAAATATACAGCTTCTCCGGCTTGGGGTCCGGATGCAGCGGTAGATAACACTCCGGGCAATACAGCGTCCCAGTGATCGGGTCTGCCTCGGGCTCGGGTGCCATAAGCATATCGAGACGCGCAGTAGCATCAGTCATCGTCAGCTGTGCCTCGGCGAGCTCGGGTTCGGGCTCGAAATGAGATGGCGTTCCAGTGCCGCTGACAGACGTACATGACACTGTTGCGACATGCTCGGATGGCAGCGGCTGTGATAGTTGTGGCGGCGTCAAAGGGCGCTCCGCAAGAATCGCTCCAAGGTCCGGATTTCGCTCAGAGTGCTCGGGGTCGTCAGTCGTCGTTACGGGTCCCCCTCGTTTGCGCTGGCTTTGTGGTGGCAGTGGCGGCGGTCGTTTAAAATTTTTGGGCGCGAGCGCTCCCTTGGCACGAAAGACGACGTCACGCCATCGGCTCCAATCCTCGTCTTCGTCCTAGTGTGAGAGCATGAGTATGTGTCTACCTCGCGGGAACAGGGCATGCAAAGCGAGTTCCCCGCGCACCGATAGCCGGAAGGCATATACATGATAAGCGAAGGACAGACCTTCATATTCCTTAACCGCGTAATGATTTGGACCGCTTCCGCAGAGAGAGGAACGGGAGAGCCCATGCCAATGTCGTGACCCGTTTCTCTAGGAAGCAACTTCTGGCCACCGCTATCGTCCTTGGCATCGTTCTCGGCGGATTTGGGATCTGTGCTAGCGTTTTTCTTCATCAACGATTCGGGGCTATCGTCGTTCTGGAGGTGCTCGGGTGGGGC
Source organism: Solioccasus polychromus (assembly GCA_038090335.1). NCBI lineage: Eukaryota > Fungi > Basidiomycota > Agaricomycetes > Boletales > Boletaceae > Solioccasus > Solioccasus polychromus. The sequence continues at coordinate 6,763 of JBBPMM010000427.1, forward strand.
GGGTGCAAACCGCCTAGCACTAGGTATCACATCAATCCCGTTCTTTCCCAGGTTCGGACCCTGCACACAAATCCGACGGTGAGCAGGTTGGCTTCGCATTAACTAATGACCAAGAAACAAAAGGGAGGCAGAATGCGGTATAGTCGAAGAACAACGTTCACGGGAAACGACGTATACGGCAGGTCGGTCCAAGGAGCAGGCAGAGACTTACCCAAATCCGCTCTTCCGAGTAAACGGGATCATTAGCGATGGGATGTCCGAGGTATTGAAGGTGGACCCTTATTTGATGCGCTTAGGGGGGAATGATGTTTTGACAGCGTTGATAAGAGGGAAAAGGACGCCGCAAAGAGACAGAATGAATGACGAAAACAACAAAAGGAATATTACTTAAGAGGCTGGGTGGGCATGCCGGAATGTACTTACAACGGCCCGTAAATGGACGGCCTACAGGATGAAACGTTTGGGTATATTGTTGAAGCGAATGATAGAGAAGACTGACAGCGAAGGACACTGGTATCAGTGTTGGCATCGTAATGGAGTCTGTTGAATACTGTTTTGGCAGGCTGGACGGGGAATTACCGAAGATAGAACGGTAGAACAACAGGGACTGTACCTTTCCTTCAGGATGTACGATATTGAGCCCCATCTGTCTATCCACAGTTAATAGTGGTTCCTCGCATACGACTTCCTCCCTGAATAAAGCCAATCGGCCAAATTATTGGGCATATAAATCAGGTTCCGAATCAGTTAAAACATACACAGGAAATTCCCCTTTGCATCGCGCCACATATTCCTTTCGCACAGCTCCGTTCATAAATTCGGTCGTGAGAGATCGGGCGAGACCGGGATTAAGAGGTAGTATCATAAGACCTGATGTTAGTCTATCCAATCGGTTGATCGCTGCGGATGGCAGGATTGCGTAAAGAGCTGTCGAGTCGGCATGGGACATGAGACACACTGTACACTTTTTCATATCCAAATTCGTAACGCATCATTTCAACAAGACTATGCCGATAGTATCTTCCCGACGCATGCACAGGCTATGATCCCTGTTGGAAGTCTGGTCAACAAAGACAGATAGGGATGACATACGATGCTGCCAGGCTTGTCGATCACAAGGAAACCCCGCTCCTTGTCGTGGAGGAGGATCCTGACTGGAGTGGCGGTGACAGGAGGTTCATGTCGATGAACGACGTTCCTTGAACCCCACGCGATTAATGATGAACATTTTTTGTGCAATTACTGCGGGAATACTACACGCACTCGATGCGGTCGCCGTTCCTGACGACTGTATTTGGTGTTGCAATCTTGCCATTAATTGTTGTGACGCCAGATTCGAGCGCGTACCTCTGCGCGGAAAGGCACGTTGATCAGGGTCGCAGGAACGTGACAGGAACACACCCACATAATACTCCATGCTACGATCCCTAAATTCCGTAGAAACTATTTCCAAAATCTCTCTTCCGAGCCATCGCTCTTTCGCCATCGTAGTGTACGGGTACCAGTACGGGGGCATTTTTTTGAGGCCACCATTTCGAGAGGCAGGGATGATGACTTGGGAGGGGTGACGCTGACCAAGGGCGCCAGACATGGACGCGGTGAGAAAGCGAGCGAGGACGTGTCTGAACTGGTCGCGCGAGGAGAGCGTGGTGAGAGGCAGCTGCTCACGCGATTCAAGCTTGAATTTGTACAAGTTCGCCAGGACGAACTGTCGTTTGGACAGAAACTAGAAATTTCTTAGCAGTAGAAATGACGAAATGAAATGAACTGACGTAGAACAAACGACAGGTCCGATTGCAGGAATCTTTGATGAGCGTTATGGTCGGTCGAGTGTGAGTGGCTGTGCTGTGGCTGACCTTGTGGGCTCATTGTCACGGTACCGTTTCTAATTCATTTTTCTTTATGAAGCGCTCGAGTACTGTAGTTAGGTTTCACAGGTAACCTAAACGAACGCGAGAAACGGCCCGGCGTTTGAGTGACGCAGACTCGCGAATAAGATTGGCATTCCAGCCATCCGACTTAGTGTGCGAATGCCACATAGACAGATGGTGGCACCTGCCAGTGTTCCTCAGACGGTGCCGTCAACGAGGTACGCCCGTTCATTTATATGTATGGCCTCGGAGCGGATGAATCACACAATCGGGGACAGTGTCACCGCCAAGAACCATAGCTGTGTACTGTTCTGCCTGATCCTCGCTGTGAGACCGTATCCGCGACTGCGCGTCCCGATCTCATCAGAAATGGAGCGTATTTTTGGTATGTACTCCCGCTATACCGCTCTCGGCCATGGCTCTTTTGTTTGACAGCAGAATGATTAGGATACCATGTGACAAATCGTGGCTATTCCGGGGCAATACCTATCCAGCAGGTCGGCAACGTCTTTCTGGAATGCTCTAACGCAGTCACCTCGGCGGAGGCTCGTCCCCGTTGCAAAACATGCAGCCACTGATAGATTGGACCTGCCCGGAGCGTACGTACCATCTGATGTTATACACCATTCTGTTCTCACCGAGATGGCGGCATTCTTATAGATCATACACGGCACTGTCCTATGCTCGCACTTATAAACGTGTCTGGTGCTGACACGCCCGTCAGCCTCCCAGTGATATCTTTTCCTTAGCCCGTCATGGGTAATTCGTTCTCTTGCACATCTGTCCCGGACGATGACGATCAGCGTCAAATCAATGCTATCCGTCAACCGCCCCCTGTTTCCCATATCACCTTGAAAGCTCACGGGCATAGCCATAACACCATCAGATCCTCCTCTTCAAACGATACCCTCTATGAGAAAGAACATCCCCACTATGACGCCAACGCTTATACGCACATACCGCCACTGCGTTATCCGCTCCCCAGCGTCCCCCCTCTACATACACCCGCTCTCCTTCGGCCGTCTCTATCCGCATACATCTCCCAGGCACAGCTAAAATCACTTGGGGGGCAGGCATCCGCTGCTTACTCAGCATTCTTACAAGCATACCCGGAATACCAAAGTACTTGGATCATGGACTCTCTTCGGAGAAGCGACTTTGCAAGACTCGACCGGTTGGGGGAAACCTATGTAGATTATATGGGTGGCGCCCAACATCCCGAGTGCCTCGTCCACGTTCACAGTACCTTTCTGACGCAAAATATCATGGGTAACACCCATTCCGTCAGCAACAGGTAAGCCGGCGTTCTCGAAGAGCATTTCGGAACTCATTTGGTCTCACGATAGTTCCCGATTATCATCCGTATGCGCAGACGAAGCGAGAGAGATGGTTCTTTCATTTTTTCGAGCGCCCAAGGGATATACCGTCATTTTCACAGCGAATGCGACGGGGGCGCTCAAACTTGTTGGAGAAGCGTTTCCTTTCCGAGAAGATGGTGCTTTTGTTCTCGGTGCCGATTCCCATAATAGCGTCCATGGGATTCGCGAGTTCGCGACCCGACGGGGCGCACGGGTGCAGTACATCCCTTCTACGCCTACAGGTGGCTTCGAACCGTCGGTTGCCCAGGTGAGATAGACTCTCTCATCTTCTGTATGCGGTCCTGGTCGCATATATGCACCATTCCCTTGCTGATCATAGCCCGCTGTAGGATATCCTAAAAAGTAGTCGTCCCTCCCCGTCTTCACCATCACTGTTTGCACTCACCGGTCAATCAAACATCTCCAACTCTAAAAATCCTCTCTCAATCCTCCATTATGCTTCTTCTCTCGGATACAACACGCTATTAGATGCTGCTGCGTTGGCGCCCACTTCGGTGATTTCTCTGACCGAAACTCCAGTCGACGCAATGGCTATAAGCTTTTACAAAATGTTTGGATATCCTACCGGCGTAGGAGCGCTCATCGTGAAAGAGAGCTTTTTGGTCACGTTGGAAAGGCCATGGTTCGCCGGAGGTACTGTGGACGTTGTCCAAGTCCCTGGGACGGTGGTGACGAGAGCAACGAAGCTGCACGAACAGTTCGAGGTACATCATGATGCCGTGATCACATATATCTCGAAATAGCTGACTATATGCGCAGGACGGCACAATCAACTACCTCACCTTGTCCGCAGTTACCGATGGCCTCCGGTTCCTCTCCGCCTACCTCCCTTTCCTCCCGCTCAGATTATCCTGTCTGACACATTTCTTGACGTCGTCGATGGCAGAGCTGCGGCACGACACCAACGGCATGCCTGTCGTCAAGATCCTCTCCAAGCTGCCCACGCGGCGACTCAAATCGATAGGTGAACAATCCGACGCCGGATCCACCGTCTCGTTCGTCCTCCTCTCGGTGAGCAGCGTTCTACTCGCGTACGAAAATGCACGCTCACCTCTTCATAGCCTTCGGGCGTCATGCTTCCCAACTCTTTTATCGAGCACGTCGCGACGATGCACAACATCTCGCTGCGCACGGGCTGTATGTGCAACCCCGGTGGCGCATCAGCACTACTTGGGATCGAAAACGTGATGGACAGACTGTGTGACGGCGCGACGCTCAATGACATGCAGACGCTCGTCGGGCGCGAGCTCGGTGTCGTGCGCATCAGTTTGGGGATAGGGAGCGATTGGGGCGACGTGTGGCGCGTAATGAGGTTTTTGGAAGGGTTTGGGGACGAGCGGAGAAGGATGGGATGGTGGGATGCGTGGACGCAGGTACCGATTGGACAGGCCGTATGATCCTGGACCGACGGGATCGCGCGCCATTTTTCTCTCACCCCGACGTTTTCGACGATTTTCCACGGTCTGTATTGATATTCTGTACATATATGTCTGTCTTTTCTTTTCTTTTCTTTGCTATCGTTTAGAGTCGTTACCCCTTTGGATTAATCTCTACAATAGTACAGCATCTTACGTCGCGCAGCTCCGTCTTTCACTCGTTTCTTCCTCTATGTATGGTACTACAACAGACCCTGATACCCATCTTCACTCTTCCTCGTCTCCTTCGTCCTCGTCTTCCTCCCCTTCGTCCTCCGACACCTCCAGTCCCGCATCCCGCATCCGCGCCTTGTCCCTCCTACGCTTCGTACTCATCTCGTCGAGCAGCACGAGTAAGTCCTCTTGCTCCTTTTCCACCTCCTTTTTCTTTCCCTCGGATTCATCCAGCAAAGCCTCGAGATCGGCGATTCGGAATTGGAGCTCCTTGATCTGGGATTTCGGTCGTTATTAATAAGTCGTAGCAACCGCAAAAAATAGACAGGGGTATGGGAACGCGACACAGGATGGCGGATGGTGAGATTTTAAAAAAAAAAATAACAATAAAGAAAAGAAAAAAATAGGTGATGGAAACGTGCCTGTGCAGAAGAACTCGCGGTGAGCGTTTTGAGCTGGGTCTGGAGGGCCTCCATATCGGTCGCCTGCGTACGGATCACGTCACGCAGCGAGCTGATCAGCATCGCCGACTCGGCGCTCGGGCCTGTGATAAAAAAACAAAAAGATAGTCATGGAAACGATGATGACCTCCCCCCCAAAAGAGCACGACATGACACACCAGAAGACGATGTCGACGTCGACAGGGCATTTGGGTCGGCACTCAGCCCGCGCTGCACCGTGTCTGTTCCGAAAAAAAAAAAGTTCAGTCTCTCGCGTAGCGTTCGATCGTCACGCACAATGATTCGACTTGAAGAAATCGACAAACGCCCAGTCGAACCAAATCTCGCCTTCTTGTTCGCCCGGGTTTGGAGGGGGATGACCGATGCCGAGGTTGGCCGTCGTCGTCCGCGTGGGAATGACGATCGATTCGGGCGTGACCGACTTGAACCGATCGTCCTCTCTGAATCGCGTCAGCTGCCCAATCAGCGCATCTACGCCGAGACGCGAGATGATGGGGTAAATCGTCGATCTGGGGGCATGAGCGTGCGAATGGAGCGGGGAAAGCGGGGACGGAATCCGCTCACCGCGTGATTTCGCCGGGTTCCCGGTTGAACTCGTAACATATACCCAGCAGGAACGTACAGAGACCGGGAATTGGGCTTTCGGTCTCCGCGGTCTGATTGATCGGCTCTACGAGCTTGACAAAGTTGTAGCGGCGAACGAACGCGAATGCACATGCGGACTCACCACGCCCAAACCCCCCGCTTCGAGAAACTCTCTGACCGCCTTGGGGTCCTCCCAGAGCCACTGCGACATTAGACAAAGGTATCCTACGATCAGTCGTTCCCACTCCCTCACTTCTCTTTCGTTTGCTTCGTCCACTCGCGATTTCGACAAGAACGATAGAGACAAGTTCTCGGTGAAGAGAGGGATCAAACTCTGGGGCGCGTCGTCGTCGTCCGGCTCCGGTGCGCCGGATGGTGGCGGTGCACCATCGGCGGGGACGAAGAACTGGCCTTGGGCAGGTGTCGAGGGGGGAAGTGTTGTCGGGGGTTTGATCGAGCGCGCAAGCGTCTTGCAACGCGACGAAGTTGAGAGTAGATGCGCAAAGAGGAGAGTGGCAAAGTGGGTTGTCGTGACGTTCATGATATTCAGTGGAGAGGTGGGAGGTAAACACAAGCCATAGAGGAGTGGAGAGATCATCGAAGATGAAGTTGGTTCTGCGAAGAGTTTTGTACGATAAACTTGCAGAATGCACTGGGGATCCATACCTTCAGGAGGAAGCATGCCTTGGATGATTGCTTGCTTGATCTCTTCTTTGCGTACAAAGTTCTTGCAGAAACGTCTGAACAGACCGGCGAAGAACGGGATACGATACTTACATCGAAAACGTTGACAGCTGCACTGCGGAATTCAAGTGCATCCTTGGACCGTCTGTCGCCGTAGAGACCATTGTACTCCCCATGTAATGCAAGTTCTACAAGCACATCAAGCGCAGATGCAGGCTCTAATCTATCCCACTCTTCTCCGTTCGTTTCAGGAACAGGCATGTAGGGGGTCAAAATGACGTCAGATAATGGGAATATGAGGTTACTGGGAAGTAAACGAAGGGCCTGTCGAGCATGAGATTAGGAAAGGCGACCATACGGATGCATACCTGAGTCTTCAGAGCAGTAGGTGCATTCGAAGCGAGAGCAAGTTCCACGAAACACCGAACGTACAACATCGTCTCTTGATTCTAGCATACAGTCAGTTGACAGAAAAGGGCATGACAGCGGTACTGACGCTGCTACCCTTGGAACCAACTAGCATGCCCATGATGCCAATGATGAGACCCACGTTCGCGGTCTTTTGTTGGTCCCAAAATTGCAACGCAAACTCCTGAGGTGGCGAATCTTGCATTTGGAGATTTTGTGGGAAAAGCAGCAGGGAGCAGAGGAGTGTTGGTAGCGATGTTTCACGGAAGTAACTCTGGCGAACTTAACGTCGGTGGAAATGAAAAATCAAAGACAAACCTGATTTGAAGCATTGTAACGCAACAAGCCATCTGCACACCGCAGTGCATCATGAGCAATTACACCTCCCTCGACCCCACCTTCTTGGGTGACGATATTGAAGAGTTTCTCGAATGCGCCCTCGAAAGCAAGGACTTTTTGTATATCGGGGCTTTGTGAAATAAGAAGTTGTATCATGATAATGCTTTCTATGAGCGCTCTGGTCAGCACAATGTTCATCCAAAGAAGACGTTCGGCTCACCGTTTCGGATGATTTCACGCTTGTCTTCCAGTACCGATATGATACTGGGTGCGCCGTTGGGTGCTTTGAGAAAGTATCCCTGAACCACTACCCGCCTGTTCTGGAGGAGGACCGCCAAAAGCTGTAGCGTTGCATAGCGAATGTAAAAGTGAGCGTCGCCGAGGAGAGTGAACAACGTGTGGGTCGCCTGTTCGTTTGCAAGAAAGTAGTCTGCATGCTTGAGACTGAGCTCTCTCGACGCCTCGTCGCCCGCGTCGCAGAGATGCTGGAGCGTCTCGAGGACGGCCTTCCCAGTGTCGGTATCAATTTCCGCATCGTTTTGCAGGACGTTTATGAGGCCGGGAAGGGCTATTTCCCCAACTTCTGCCTTGCAATCCCGAGCGAGACCTTTGAGTGATAGAACTGCGGCGCGTCTGTCGGCGAGGAGTGTCGAAGGCGAGAGTCGGTCGCTGAGCTTTGCGATCGTGTCCGTTGGTGACTGCGGCGCGCCAGTTGGCCCTCGAAGGGCGATGTACGTTTGGGAAAGAAAGTCCATGATGCGTAGCCGTCCTCGTCGAGAGCGGGCACAGCGCCGACGCTGAATGTGGTAAGCAAAAAGTGACACGACCGCGACTGCGCCGCCGCCCCGCTTAGCGAATCCCAACCCGAACGCCCACCGAGAAGATAATCAAGTTGAATTGCGATTTCGAGATCACTGAATTCACTCCATCGAGGGTGTCCTAGCTCAAATTCTGTGCGTATTTACATATCCTTGGGTCAGAGTTCTGGAATCCAGAGTCCAGGCCTGGAGACCTTGTAAACTCGCGAGTTTACTCCGGCTGTTCTCTCTAGACGTTGCGTTTCTCAGCAAGCCGGTCGCAACATGCCCTTGTCTCGCCCGCCGATGACATTGTTTGCATTACAGACAAACATCCGGCCCATCCGGAATACTACCATGATTGGTACTCAGTGAACCCGTGGACGTGTGCGTTCCACACGCGATAAATTAGGACCAAGAGTTGCTCCTGATCACAACATGTAAGGCGTCATGACACAACCGATTCACCCTATTTGTTTTTCTTGGCCCACGTGGGCTGGAATATTCCACGATGCTGCTTCTTCAAGCAGTTCCTCCTCCACCTTGAGAATTCAATCATCCGACAGATCGGCGACGGCATCATACATTCATTGTCATGAGGTGAGAGGGCACGGGGCCACGGACAAATTCGTGGTAATGCTCGTCGCACTTGCATCACTTGTCCACTACTTCCCCACCATGGCCTCTCGCATTATCGCTGTGGGCCTGACGGCTCTCGTTCTTGTATGTGCCTTGCTCAGGCGTCTCGCTCGACCATCCTTGTCGAAGATTCGTGGCCCCAAATCATCTTCCTTCTTCCTCGGTGAGTCCTCTTACCAGGCTTTCTCTTCATTTAGATCCTTGACGTCCATTTAGGGAACCTGCTCGAACTATTCCAACGTCCTGTTGGTCTGACCGACTTTGAATGGCAACGCCTATATGGGGATGTCGTTCGCTTCAAGACCGTGTTTGGGGCGAGTCCCATCGTTTGCAGTCGTCGTCCTATGGTCTAATACTTTTATTGAGGAATTTTAGGGGGATCAGATATTGGTTGCCGACCCCAAAGCGCTCCAATGGATATTCAATACTTCAGCCTATCGCTATCCAAAGCAACCCAATCTCCGCGTGATTTCCCGAATGATCAGTGGAAAGGGAATCACTTGGGCTGATGGTAATGCAACACGGTCGAGCGATATAATTTTTAATGATCGTTTCGGTAGGCGAAGATCATAAGCGACAGCGAAAAATCCTCCTTCCTGGCTTTGGCGGACCCGAATCGAAAGCGTTCTTGCACATTTTCGAGGATTGTGCAGAATCCGTAAGTTGGTACCTGCTTATCCGTGTTTGTGATCTTATTGGCGATGCAGATGTGTGCAAAGTGGACGGAAATTATTCAGAGCAGTCAGGACCAAAAAGTAGTCCTCAACATTCCGGCTTGGCTCTCCCGCGGTACACTGGACGCGATTGGTCAAGGTAATCCATCCCTTCTCACGCAATAAGCAGCAACCCTGAAACTTCCCGCCAGCCGCTTTCGACGTCCAATTCGGTGCCGTGCAAAGCGAAGAACATCCCCTAGCGAGAACTTATAACAATATGATGCAAGTTCTCTCACGGAGCTTATATTTCGAATCTCACAGGACCTTTTTTTCAGGATCGATATTTTCGGACGTCCCTCTGCGCAACAGATTTTCGTACAGGCGGCTTCCAAGTATATTCCGACATGGATGCTCGAGTGGATGACAGATAACGGGTCGAATCTTCGACTTCAGCGCGCACGCGAAGTGAAGAAGGTGTCCACCGGTGTAGCCAAGGAGATGATAAAAGAGAAGGCTGAAACACTGTTGGCGGGAAACGGAAAGCGAGACATCTTCAGCTTATTGGGTATATGCACTGACACCAAATCTTAACGGGCATCTTTTCTGACCTATTCCACAGTGAAGGCCAACATGGATAGCGAAGCGAAGAACAAGATGACAGAAGAGGAGCTATTGTCTCAAATGCGGTATGTGACATCACTGGGACCCCGTCTTTGGGAGCACATTTTATTCATAATGTAACTAGAACGATACTGTTTGCGGGGCACGAAACTACGTCAAACACATTGAGCTGGATCCTCTGGGAACTTGCGCGGCACCCGGAAATGCAATCCAAGCTCCGCGCGGAGATCCGGGAGATCGAGGTTGCCATCCGAGCACGAACTGATACACATTTTACGGTGGCTGATTTTGATTCCATGCCATATCTGACTGCGGTCATCAAGGTGCGTTTCGTTCTGCAGCAATATTAACTTGTTTTGTTGATGTATCTGCGCAGGAAGGCTTACGCTACCATCCCGTGATTCCCCACGTTCAACGTATCTCTGAGAGAGACGACGTTCTTCCGCTTTCGCAACCTATTACGACAGAACACGGTGAAGTGATCAACGAAATCGTCGTTCCAAAAGGGACGCGGATAGTGGCGTCGATCGCTGCATACAATCGGTCAGCCGTGCCTCTTTGCATGTCGTCACTTCGCTTATCGGGATCTACGTTACACAGCAATCCCAAATTATGGGGTGACGATGCACACGAGTTCAATCCCGACCGATGGTTGGACGGTGTGGCTATTGAGAAGAAAGACGTCTCAGTTGGCGTCTATTCCAACTTGTACGCATCGAGGATCAGATCTTTTACCCCCTTTTTTTCCATTGACACGAATCGCAGGATGACTTTCCTCGGTGGTGTCCGCTCCTGTTTGGGATGGCGCTTTGCGTACGTCACCTCGTTGCGATGAACGAAACGATATTGAATTGATTACCCAGCGTGATCGAGATCCAAGCGTTCCTGGTGGAAACCGTTGGCAAGTTCGAGTTTACGTTGACGGACCGATCCGAGCGGATTTGTCGCGGATTGTCGGTGGTCATGACGCCGATGGTCGATGGTGAAGAGGACCGCGGATCACAGCTGCCGTTGGCAGTGTCTGTTGCGTCACGCGAGGAAGATGTGCGTACATGAACGTCAAGAGGGTATGCTTGCACATGTCGTCGTGATGTACAGATTGTACGGAACTCCGTAATTCATTTCGTTCTTCAATTTGGGGAACATGACGCGGAACGTCGTCTAGCTGGCTCGCGTCTCGCGAAGATAGGGATGGGTCAACTGATCAATCGCAAGACAGCGCTAGTTAGCCATCGACATTCAACTGCGCGGCTCGAGAATTGACAGGGCATAAGAAATAAATTCACTGCAAAGACCAACAGCATAGATCTGGACTCTACCTTGCTAGTGTGAGAACCAACATTGGACTACTTGATATGTTTCCAGATGACACATGCGACAACGCAGGGCGTGACGGTACCACCTGCGTTGCACATGATTCGGTTAATCGTGACATTCAAGCAAAACAGAAAAAAGTACAAGTATTTTTACCATGCATCTGTCCTAGTCTCGGAACATAGGTCCATGTCAAGCCTTTATTAACATCCTCAGAGTTGGGCCAACATCCGCCTTGTGATTCGCTGTCCTACCGAGAACGGCTGACTCTTATCATGAAGAAGTACCAACTTTTGTGTTTTGTCCCCTCATGATATATCCACAACCCCTCTGGTTTGTCCTCATAGTCTGGTTCCTTGAACAGTGCAAACAATCCTGCAGTAATAGAGAGCTCCGGAGGGACAATACACACCGATTCAACCCCGAAAAGTGGTTGGAAGGTGTAGCAAGTGAGACGAAAGCCATTACAGTTAGGGCATATGCGAATTTGTAGGCATCAGCGAATGATTAACCCTATTGTTGTGATTTTTCTAACAAAATATTTAGGATGACATTCCTAGGTGGTGTTTGGACGTGTCCAAGGTGGCATTTTTACGTCCACCTCTTGCGCAATGCGATGATACAATACTGATCCATTACTGATTTGGAATAGCATCATCGAAATTCAGGCATTTCTCGTGGAAATGGTTGATAGGTTTGAGTTTACGATTACGGATCGATCCGAACAGATTTGTCGCACACTGACCATGGTGATGAATCCGATGGTCGACGGCAAACTGGACATGGATGTCAGCTACCCCTTGTGGTATTGGTTGCGCCATGTGATTGAGTGCAGAGCATTGAAGGGGCTAAGATCGCCACAGGCATGTTGTCGTCTATGAATATGAAAGGCTCATTGCATTTTCTGATAGTCACGGAATTTATAAAATGTGGCGAAAATAGGGTGAATTGTTTAACTGCTAACCTGTTGACGGCTGTATAGCATATGAGGATGTTCCTTCTGGACGACTAAGTAATCGTTGCAAACATTGCTATTTATTATTTTGCATGTCTGTTTCCACGAGGATCAGACCTCGGAGTATCTCTTCCGACCATTCTGATTACTACCTTTATAATTTTTACAAAAGGACTTTCAACTTGAACGTATGCGTCCAGACAAGTGAAACAGGGATTTCCGCAAAGAGAAAAGTACTGGATTTACATGCTTTAGGTCACGGTGGATCCAGTGAGTCGACGAGTCCAGGCCAGGATCGGATCACCCCGCGGACACAGCTTTTGAAGCATTCACCTCACCTTATCCACGTTCGAATTCATAAATACCCCACTCTTTCGGCGTTCGTCGATACCGATACCGTTTTTTCATAATGCTCTCTGGGTATGTGATAGTGGGCCTCGTAGCCCTCGCTCTAGCGTATGTGATTCTTCAACGTCTCACTCGACCATCGCTTCCCAAGATTTGTGGTCCCAAGTCGTCTTCGTTCTTATTTGGTAGGATTATTATTGTAAGCATCGATCTTTGTCCCTGACGTCGCTCAGGAAACTTGCTTGAACTATTCCAAAGTCCGATCGGCGCGGCCGACTTTGAATGGCAGACTCGATACGGAAACGTCGTTCGGTTCAAGGACGTCTTTGGAGTGGGTTTAGTTTCGGCCAACGTCGAGACTAATGCGGTTCTAACTAATGTTATCTACAGGGAGAGCAACTCTGGATCGCCGACCCAAAGGCGCTACAATGGATATTCAACGCTTCAGGCTATCGCTACACGAAACATCACAACCTCCGGGTTGTTTCGAGACTGGTTAATGGCACTGGTATCACTTGGGCTGATGGTGATCGATCCCCGCTCGATCATTTGGATTATCTGATATGATGTGTCCAGGCGACGTCCATAAGCGACAACGAAAGGTACTCCTTCCAGGATTTGGCGGTCCCGAACTCAAGACGTTCGTGGGCATCTTCAAAGGATGCGCCGAATCTGTCAGTTATCTCGCTTAGATTATATGCTCGACTCACTTGCGATGTATCGTAGATGTGTGAGAAATGGATGGACATCATCGAGAAAAGTGGGAAACAAACTGTCGTCCTGAACGTCCCTGGGTGGCTCTCTCGTGGCACACTCGATGCAATAGGCCAAGGTATTCTTTTTCAAGCTTGTTCGTAGAAAGTATAAAATTATAACTTGTCTTTAGCGGCATTCGACATCCAATTTGGTGCCCTCGAAAATGATGAACATCCTCTGGCGAAAGCGTACTACAACATGTTGTAAGTAAGCTCATGGATCGCCCTTTGTACTTGACACATGAGCCTATCATTCTTAGGTTCGACATTTTCGCTTGTCCTTCCACGCGACAGATATTCGTACAGGATGCTTCAAAATATGTTCCAACGCGGGTGCTCGAGTGGTTGGCAGATCACCTGTCCAATCCTCGACTTGAACGTGCGCGCAAGGTGGGGAAGGTAACCACTCGACTAGCAAAGGAAATGGTACGAGAAAAAGGCAGAAACATTGTTAGCCGGGAAGGGGAACAAGGATATCTTCAGTCTGCTCGGTGTGTATTTATCCGCTGCACTGACGTTTCGTTCATTTTCTAACCGATTCTTCAGTCAAGGCAAACATGGACTCGGAGGCAAAGATTAAGTTAACGGAGGAGGAACTACTGGCTCAGATGCGGTATGCAGTGTTTTTTTTTTTTTTTTTTTTTTTTTCTGAAGCACAGTCTGATTAATGTGATCAAAACAATTCTGTTTGCAGGACATGAAACTACGTCTAACTCAATAAGTTGGATCCTTTTGGAAATTGCACGCCATCCGAAAGTACAATCCAAGCTTCGGGCTGAAATTCGAGCAACTAAGGCCGCTATTCGTGAACGTGGAGACGTTCAAATGACCCTGTCTGATCTCGATACGATGTCTTATACCAAAGCGGTGATGAAAGTGCGTGGCACGTAAGACCTTCATGTATGTTGCGTTGACTCCGATATATGAACAGGAGGGGTTGAGGTACCACCCGGTAATTCCACACATATTTCGTGTTTCTGAACGCGATGATATTGTCCCGCTTTCTCGACCCGTTAACATGGAGTCCGGTGACACAATTAACAAAATCGTTGTTCCAAAAGGAACCAGGATAGTGGCATCGATTGCTGCATACAACCGGTCAGCTGCTTTTTAGCATGAACCGCCATTTTTACTTATCGGGGGTGGAACATATATAGGAATAGAGAACTGTGGGGCGATGATGCCCACGAGTTTAACCCTGATCGATGGCTGGACGGAGTGGCGAGCGAAAAGAAAATTGATTCAGTTGGAGTCTATTCGAATTTGTGAGTGTCATCATGGACAGATGGATACTATTTTCACCATGTGAAAAACAATAGGATGACCTTCATAGGCGGTGTCCGTTCGTGCTTGGGATGGCGCTTTGCGTATATGACCTTTCTTATCATCGTGAAATAAAGTCGCTGACCAATTACGAAAGTGTTTCTGAAATTCAAGTTTTCCTTGTGGAGATGGTCGACAAGTTCGAGTTCACGATGACGGATAAATCCGAGCTGATCCGTCGTGTACCATCCATGATGATGATTCCCATGGTTGAAGGTGAATTGGAGCGAAAATGTCAACTACCGTTGGCGGTATCGATCGCCCCACGTGAGGGCGATGTCTAAGTGCGAGGGTATAGTGTATCAGTCCTGCGCTGTATTTGTATTCATTCACGACGCCTTGTTCGTTTTCTTTGGCTACTTGATCGTCCCTTTGTGGATAATAAAAGATATTAAGTGTACGTGAATAAAGAACCTCTAAAGTTGAATAGTCTGTGGGATCTGAATAGCCGAAAATCGTGAACTATCGCGTTTGTATGCGTCCGCTTGTCCGGTTCACCAGCACAGCGTTGTTCGCGTTAAAAAACCCCGCTGGTTTGATTTAAAGGTACTGGCCAACTTCACTGTGCTTCTGGTACTACATCATTTTACCCGTTCGTCGTTGTCCAAAATCCGTGGCCCCAGCTCATCTCCTCGGTGAGCCCTTCCTTTCTTCGTTTGTGCCTACTCGTGTCATCAATGTCGTCCAGGAAACCTACCTGAACTATTCCAATACCCAGTAGGCAAAACCGACTTTGAACGGCGAAGCCTACACGGGGACGTTGTGCGCTTCAAGACCATCTTTGGGGCAAGTTCGATCGATCATAAGCTACAAATTTGTGTTTAATTCGACGTCCAGGGGACCAGCTGTGAGTCGCGGATCCAAAGGCGCTACAATGGATATTCAACACGTCAGCCTACCGCTACCCGAAGCAACCTAATCTCCGCGTTATTTCCCAAATGATTAAAGGCAAGGGTGTTACTTGTGCAGAAGATAATGCAACATACTCGAACCCTTGAACGCTTCTCCTGAATTTTTGGATGAGATGAGGATCACAGGCGGCAGCGGAGAGTCCTCCTTCTGGGATTTTGTGGTCCGGAATCTAAAGCTTTCTTGAGCATCTTTAGGGGATGCGCCGAATCTATAAGTCTTGAACATCCTCACTCCTCAGTCTACCGCACCCACTCGCCTCGTGATGCAGATGTGCATGAAATGGACGGAGATCATTCAAAGCAGCCAGGAGCAAAAAGTTGTTTTCAATATCCCCGAGTGGCCGTCTCGCGCAACGCTGGATGCGATTGGCCAAGGTTCGTTATTTGATTGCCGAACGTTCACGGGTGAATTTCCTTTTAGCTGCCTTGGACACCCAGTTTGGTGCCATCGAGAACAACGAACGTTCCCTGGCGCTAGTTTACAGAAATATGATGTCAGTCACGTTTTTGTCGCTTTTCTCAAGTACACTATTGCCGTTAGGCCCGACGTATTTGGACGTCCCTCTGTGGGACAGATTTTTGTACAGGCAGCCACCAAATATATTCCCGGACGAATGCTCGAATGGGTGGTTGTTCACGGATCAAATTATCAGCGCCAACGCGCGCCCAAGGTAAAGGAGGTGGAAACAAACATGGCGGAAAAAATGTTACGAGAGAAAGCTGAAACCTTGTTGGCGGGCAAGGGAAAGCGGGACATTTTCAGCTTGCTTGGTATAAACTTTGCTCCCTCATGTACATTCTTTCTCACTCATCTTGTAGTCAATGCCAACATAAACACAGAGGCCAAGAACAAGATGGCTGACGAGGAACTGTTCTCTCAAATGCGGTATGCAGAACATGTTTTCTCTCAGGACCCACGATCCGAATATGATATGATCAGAACGATCTTGTTTGCAGGGCATAAGACTACATCTAATACATTGAGCTGGATCCTTCTGGAGCTTGTACGCCAACCAAAAATACAGTCCAAGCTCCCCGCGGGGATCCGGGAAACTGATGCCAATATCCGGCCCACGGTGACTCAGGGTTTACGATGGAAGATTTAGAGGCCATGCATTACACTATGGCGGTGGTCAAGGTAAGGAACGCGCCACTCTATAACATGCGACATTAATTCGTCCATCTCTTTGAATAGAAAGGATTGCGGTATCATCCAGTTGTACCTTTAATTCAACGTATTGCTAGGAAGGATGACGTTCTCCCGCTTTCCCGACCCATTACGACAGAGTCCGGTGAAATCATTGATGAAGTAGTCGTCCCCAAGGGGACGCGGATCGTGGCGTCGATCGCTGCGTAAAACCGGTATGTTGTCTCGTTGCATTTGCTTCGAGCCATGCTTATCAACTTGCTACGCGACAGTAACACAGAGCTGTGGGGCAATGATGCACAAGAGTTCAACCTGAAAGAAATGCTATCGAGTGAACGAACTCAGTTCGTGAACAACGGACTATATTCGGGATGATTTACCTATCGAGTGAACGAACTACGTACTAGTTAGCTCGAGTAGGTAAATACCGTACAAGTCTTTAACTCACCT
>JBBPMM010000428.1:0-23988 GCA_038090335.1 Solioccasus polychromus
GAGTATGTACTATCTTTCTCTCCAGCAAAGCTTGGTGTGATTATTCCAGGTGATTGCAGTGCACTTTGTGCACTGCATCAGGGTTAGTTATTGAAAGGGTTTTGGAGGTCACTGTATCTATGATTGGGAACTTCTCACTGTCATTTACACTCTTTACAAATGGCATCACTACCTCCAAGGAACCAACCACCCTGTCACCATCCTTACGGATCATAAAAACCTCACCTATTTCCAAGAACCACAAAAACTCTCTCGCCACCAGGCCCATTGGCTCCTATTCCTCCAGGATTTTGACCTTTCTTTCACTCATCTGCCTGCCTTCTGCATGGGACTGGCTGATGCCCTCTCCTATCGAGATACCATTGATACTCATGACAACAACACCACTACCACTCTACTTCCTGACTCCATTTTCATCTGTGCTATTGATATATCCCTCGTGTCCAAGATTGCTGACTCCTCTACATCGGATCCACTTGTACTCAAGGCAATCTCTAAAGCCACATCTAAGTCCCCCCTCTTTTCTTGTTTCACCCTTCAAGACTGGATGTTTGAAGACAGCAAACTATACTTCAAATACCATCTTTACATCCCTGAATCCCTTTGCCATAACCTTATATCTTCTATCCACACTTCCCCCACTGGGGGTTATGGTGGTATTTTTCATACTACTGCCTTAGTCTCCTGCGACTACTGGTGGCCAGGCCTTTCTTCTTTTATTCATCGATTTGTCACCAGTTGCACCATATGCCAACAAAATAAGGTCAACACCCATCCCACCATCCCACCCCTTTCTCCTATCCCATCCTCTGCAACTCACCCATTCAAACATATCTCTGTTGATCTTATTACAGACCTTCCTCTTATTTGTGGTTTCGATTCTATCATGGTCATGGTCAACCACAGCCTTATGAAAGGGGTAATCCTCTCTCCTTGTTCTAAATCCATTGATGTGAAAGGGGTTGCTCAACTATTTTTGGAGAAAGTTTTCCCCAGATTTGGTCTCCATTCCTCAGTAATATCTGACTGAGGACCTCAGTTTGCCTCAGCATTTGCCAGAGAATTGTCCAGATTGCTAGACTACAATTTATGGCTTTCCACTGCCTACCATCCCCAAACCAATGGAGAAACTGAAAGAGTGAATCAATCCCTAGAAACCTTCCTATGCATCTTCTCTGAAGGACACCTGAGTGAGTACCAGAAGTCATCCTTAGAATAGGATGGGAACCTTGGTAATGGTTTTGCTGACCAGTGCATCTCTGGGTATGACCACAAGAAGTAGTAGGACAAGAGAGATCTTCACCTACTCCTATAGGAGGACCAGTATGAAAGTTAAGAACACAATTAGTACCTTGTCTTTCTCTGACACATAGCTCATAATAGTGATCAGAAGTCAAAAAGGAATAAAACATGATGCAAGTATTGGCCATAAGCCAAAGCAACATTGCAAAAGTTAGATCCTGGTGATCCAAGAGAGCACATAGGATCATCAAGCAAAAAGCCATTAACCAAAGCATACCAAGAACCAACTCATTCTCGATGTGCAGAGCAGGAAACATGATCATAGACCAATGTCAAAGGCTCTGAGTGGGGCTCATACTGTAACCTATTGAAGTGGAATGAAGCTTGGAGACATAGAGCAGCAAAGCAGAAGGACACTCCAATGAAAGCAGAGGTTGAGTACAGGTGGGAGATACTCACTTGTGAGAATAGAGTTGATAATCAAGTTGATAAGATTGTTGATACTTTCTGGAGCTAGAGCTCAACAGACAGTAGAAGAGATGAAAGAACTTCGTTAGAGGAAAGATGGGATACAGGCCCAGTACTTATATTCTATGATAATAAGGTTAAAGCGGAGTTTGAACTATATCAACAGATAAGAACCCACTATGTGATAGGTCAGATAAGTTTCAGAGTCACTATTGGATGATAGTAATAATAAAACAGTTTCACCATGACATATGGATCTAACCCTATTGGTTGATATTATTATCATGATAACTGGATCATATCCTATGGATAGTATTCCTGGCTATCTATGATACAGTCATGGTGTGATATGACATCATGATGATGCAATATTTCACCAGAATTGTGTAATCTGAGTCATCAGTCATGTGACCAGAATTACAAATCAATCCAGTGGCTTAATGGTTGACACATGACAGAAGTCATTGGTTCAAACCCAGTAAAGCACACTTTTTATTCAACTGAATAGCAACATCTTCAACACTGCGCACTTTGGAACAACTAATCTGATGAAGAAGAGTATGTTTTATATTTTACTTTGTAGTATTGTTCATCACTGAAGGGTTCCATTAGCCTCAAAGCACAAAAAGACAGCAGGGGCCTCAAAGAGAAAGCCCAAGGGTTCGAATAGTTTGTGATTCCTTTCTCCCTCCCTCTCTCTTTTTTAATATAAATTATGTTGCTCAATGGGTTTGATTAGTTCCTGCAACTGATGTACTACAAGCTGGGTCATCACAACAGGTACTGCAGGCTGGACCCTCACAACAATCTAGAAACATATCTCAACAACTGCAACGTGCACCATCAAACATCCTGACTACCGAACAGTCCAGGTCATCATCTAATTCTTGCCAATGACCATCCAAGACACCATCCCCTGCTACACAGGCCAATCTTCCAAATGCTGGTGGATCTTCTGTGGATGCCAGCACATCTGGTAAGTGATGTATACATGGGATGTATTCCATTGACTCATAAATGCATGTTAGGAGCTGCTGGAAACATGGGCGACATAAATAACAAGGTTGCCCAAAGTCTTCAAGCAGCCATGGCCATGTATAACAGTTAGTATTACTATGCAGTTTTAGTAAAGACTTTGTGTAACAAGTTAAAATTGTAATCCAACTGATACCATTGCTCTTTGGATGCAGGTTATTGTGGTCAAGGTTATGAACCACTAGATGTTGGCATGTCTCTGATAACACAAGACAAGATGATGGGAGTATTCCAGAACCAATCCATGTAATCCAATGATTCTCTATCATTTGATTTCAAATCTAAATCATAGTCCATAGATTTGATGGTAAGCTGGATGATGAAGATGACTGTTTCTATTCCTATTGCTCTCAAGATGATTATGACTCATCCTCTTCTTCTGACATTCTCTATGCACTGAACATGAGTTCTCCAGAAAGAGTGCAAAAAAAGAAGATAATTGTGCAGACAGGCCGAATTTCTTCCAAGGCATTTAGCCATTCAGACTCTTCTTTGCTGATACCATCTCCTGATACCTCCAACTCATGTACATCTAGTAAAGACTATGGAGATGATAGTAGCAGTATATGTGCTATGTGCATCTGCTTCAAGCTTGTATTGATTACAATCACATATCAGACAATCACTTGATTCACTTTAAGGACTATTCTAAAATCCTGGCTCTGCAGTTGGAAAAATCATTGCCATGTGAATGCAATGCCAACTGTTACAGTTTCACTTTGTCTCTGGTTTCCCCCTTGTCCTTTTTTCCTCTTTTCTTTCCATTTCCTTCCAATCCCAAATAGCTCCATTATTTCCTGAATTCTTTACCTCGTAGCACCAGGGCTGTGCACCATAGTTAGTATCAATTCTCCAGAACATTCTAGATAGTTTCCTTTTTCTTCTTGGTCTGTGCGCAATTCCTCTATCTATAAATAGGAAGGCTCTCTACCCATGTACCTTAGCTAGTTCTATGCAATCCAAGCCTAGTGACCAGCAAGCCAGCTGGAGTGCTGAGACCCTCACTAAGATTCCCTTCTACAATGTCTACATAATCATTGCAACTCTCTTTGCTAACAATTACCACATCAGGGTTGACTTCCTACAAAGAGGAGTCAATGTATTCATCATCATCTTAGTCACCATATGGCCAGGACTCCACCATCAATTAGGATATCGATTCTACTTCAGGAATTACTAGCTGAGTTACTAGCCTCAGCATAACAGTGACTCTCTTCACTAACGATTATCATATCAGGGTGGACTTCCTATAGAGAGGAGTCAATGTATTCATCATCATTCTAGTCACTGTATGGCTGGGACTTTGCCATCGATTAGGATATTGATTTTACTTCAGAAGTTATTAGCTGAGTTACTAGCCTCAGCATAACAAAAGAACTAGCTCATCCTTTGTCACCTTCTACTCAGCAGACGACCACCCCTCTCCACCATTACTCCCCCACCTCGAAGCCCTTCTTACCCCTTGCCATACCAGAGGAAGAAGAAACCCCATAACCCTTACTCCATCCCCTTCACATCTTCTTCCTCCTTTCCCCTTGAGTGCACCACATCTCTTCCTGAGCTGTCTCATGAAGAAAACCCTGTTGAATCCCTACCCTTTGCCCCACAACAGGACATTGACTGGGAACAGGAGATAGAAGATGATACTGATAGAGCTCTAGCAAGACAGCTTGCATAAGAGAACCTTGATGATGAAGAAATATGGAGAAGAGTAGAAGCTTCTCAAGAACAGAGACATGCTTTAGCAGAAGAAGAGGCACAACACATAGCCAAATATCTCAAATGATGACAAGAAGAGATGGCCAAAGCTATGGAACTTAAGGCCAGACTTCCAGATGACTTCTCAGGAGAATCCGAGGATGCAGTACACTGGATGCTCGCAATGAAAGTGTACTTCAATATGAATGCTGATCTATATGACAATTGAGCTAAGATGCTTACAACCCTGAACAAGATGAGTAAGGGTTGAGGAAAGGTGTTTTCTGAAAGATGATTCTATCACTTGGAAAGTCCCACTCTCCCTGATGACCAGTGAACCTTTAACATTATGGCAGCCAACTTTGCTAAAACCTTCTTCCCTTATGATACTGCTAGTAAGGCCTGCCGAACCATTCATAACCTCAGCCAGAATACTAAAGATAAGGATGGCTTTGCCAAATACATCGCTGACTTCTCCCTAGCTGCCACTCAGACTGGACTCTTGGATGAAGAAGCCCTTATCGAATACTTCGGGAGAGGATTAGATGAAAAGATCACTACCAATATCCTCTCCATGGCTAGCATCCCTACCACTCTCCAACAATGGATGGAGCAGGCCAGTAAGTTTAATGCACAGCAGGAACACATCAAGGACATGCACAAGGGTTTAGGATGGAGGAACTTTTCAGAGTGAAAGGACCCGAATGCCATGGAGGTCAATGTCATCCAACTCTTCCTGGTCGAGAAGGCTTGACACATTAGAGAAGGGTGATGATTTATCTGCCACAAGAAAGGCTGCTCTGTGTGTAATCATCCTTGGGATGATAAGAAAGCAGAAGGATCGACCCCTGCAAGGTCCAATAATCCTTTCTGAAACCAAACCAGGGCCACAGCCATCTCTGCCTTAGAACTCCTAAGGCACCAGAACCTCCCCCATCTTCTGATCTAGACCAATACCTGAAAGTCCTAGAAGGGCGAAAGGTGGATCAGAAGGAACTCATATGAGATCTCCAGGCTTGCTTTGAAAAAGAAGGAGAGAAGGTCTCTAGAATGACCTTGGATGAAAGGCTCCAGGGTTTTTAGAATGGAGGAAAGCATCAGCATCTTCTCCTCCCAAATGTTCCACACCAATTCTTTGTACTAGTAAGAAAGAGAAATCAATTTGTATTCCCCTCTCTCTCTTTCATGGAATGAAAACCGCTGAAATCACTGCCCTTTTGGACTCAGGGGCCACTGAAAACTTCATTGATCCCATCACTATTGCACGATACAACTTCCCTACTGAATGACTCCCTCACCCCATCAGAGCTTCGAATGCTGATGGAACTGTGAACAAAGGAGGTTTTATCTGAAGAAAAACCTCATTGGCTGTAAACATTGCAGGAAGGGAAGAGGTCATTCATTTTCTCATGTTAAACTGTGGAGGGGACTGAGCCATCCTCAGAATCCCATGGTTGACCAAGGTGAACCCCTGGATAGACTGGGTGACTTGTACCATGACTATCACTGATGTCCCCAAAAATCATAATGTGGAGGGGGAGGCCATGGATCAACAATATCTTGTGGAATCCTTGTGAAAGACCACAATCACCACTGAAGCAGCTATTGCTGCCCCCAAGAAGGAAAAAACTTTACCCTCAGAATACAGCGAATTTGCATTGGTATTCAAAGAAAGAACCCATGACCTTCTCCCCCTGTCTCAACCATTCAACCATGGGATTGACCTTGATGACTCCTTCATACCCAAGGTAGCTAAGGTCTATCCTTTAAACCCTAAAGAAATGGAGACATGTAAAGAGTTTGTTGATGAACATCTTTGAACAGGGTGTATCATACCTTCTAAGTCTTCTCAAGCATCGCCTTTCTTCTTTGTCCCAAAGAAAGATGGTTCACTGCGACCTTGTCAAGATTATTGATACCTTAATTCACATATGGTCAAAAACACCTATCCACTACCCCTTATATCAGATTTATTGGACAAGATCAAAGATTTGATAATCTTTACCAAGTTCAACATGTGATGGGGATATAATAATGTCCTCATCAAACCAGAAGACTAATGGAAAGCAGCCTTTATCATGCCATTTGGCCTCTTCAAGCCAACAGTCATGTTCTTCAGGTTGTGTAATTCCCCTGCCATGTTCCAGGCATTTATGAACAACAGGTTTCGTGACCTCATCTCTGAAGGGTGGGTTGTGATCTACATGGATGACATCCTCGTCCACTCCTCTGACCCCATTGAACATACTATCTGACTTCAACAACTCAAGGATCTTTGGCTCTCCTTGAAAATCCTCAAATGTTCCTTTCATGTGGCTGAAGTGGAGTACCTCAGGATGATCATTGGTCATCACCAGGCATCTATGGATCCTACCAAGTTAAAGGCAATTCAGGAGTGGCAGCCTCCTCAGTTGGTTAAAGCAGTCCAGTCTTTCCTGGGCTTTTGTAGCTTTTATCAGAAGTTCATTGCAAACTTCTCCACCATAGCCCAACCTCTCATTGACCTCACCAAGAAGATGACTGCCTGGCAATGGGTCAAAACCCATGAGTCTGCATTTTGTACCCTTCAGAAGATCTTTATGTTGGCTCCTGTTCTCCATCTCCCAGACACTACTTCCCCATTCTTTCTAATGACCAATGCCTCCCTAGTCGCCACTAGTGGTATCCTTATGCAAAAGGATGCCAATAGGGACCTTCACCCTTGTGCTTACCTCTTGAAAACTCTCTCCCTGGCCAAGTGCAATTATGACATCTATGATCAGGAGTTACTGACTGTTATTCATGCCCTTTATGAATGGCACCATTACCTCCAAGGTACCTCCCATCCTGTTACTGTTCTCACCGATCACAAAAATCTCTCCTACTTCCATGAGCCTTGCAAACTCTCCCACCACCAGGCCCAGTGGCTTTTGTTCCTCCAGGACTTTGATCTTCATTTCATCCATCAATTGGGTTCTTTAATGGGTCCAGCTGATGCACTCTCCTGCAGGGATCATGTCGATACTGCCAACAATAATCAGGCAGTCACACTCCTTCTGGATGATGTCTTTCTCCATTCTATTGATCTTGCACTTTTGGAGAAAATCGCCCAGTCTTCTTCCTCCAACCCCCTCATCTTGGATGCAATTGCCAAATCATTTGAGTACTTCCCCCTTTTTCCTCATTCCTCCATCCATGACTGGACTTTTGACAAGGGAAAATTATATTTTAAAGGTCACCTCTACATTCCAGACTCCCTTCGACATGACATCATCTCCTCAGTACATTGCTCCTTTGCTGGTGGTCATGGTGGTATCTTCCACACTACCACACTTGTTGCTCATGACTTCTGGTGGCCTGGTCTTTCCACCTTCATCTGTCACTTTGTCTCTGGCTGTGCTGTCTGCCAACAGCATAAAGTTAATATGCACCCCACCATTCCTCTGTTGTCCCTGATTCCCTCCACCACCTTCTGCCCCTTTGAACAGATTTCTATTGATCTCATTATGGATCTCCCACTTTCTTGGGGCTTTGATTCCATTATGGTCATGGTTAACCATGGGCTTATGAAGGGGGTAATTTTCTCTCCTTGTTCAAAATCCATCAATGCAGAGGGAATTGCCCAACTCTTCCTAGAAAAAGTTTTCCCTTGGTTTGGCCTTCATTCTTCTGTCATTTCTGATCATGGTCCTCAGTTTGCATCAGCATTCACCTGAGAGTTGGCTTGCCTCCTCAACTATGACCTACATCTCTCCACAGCCTATCATCCTCAGACTGATGGAGAGACAGAGAGAGCCAACCAATCCCTAGAAACCTACCTCTGCATCTTCTCTGAAGGCCACCCCGACAAATGGGTAGATCTTCTCCCCCTTGCTGAATTCTCCTATAACTCCAATGTCCACTCCTCTACTCAGAAGACTCTGTTCTTCCTAATGATTGGATGTGAACCAAGGGGATACCCCCCACTTGGAAAGACATTTATCCCAGCTCTGGAAAAACACCTTTCCCTCCTTGATGAAGCATGGAAAGAAGCCCTCATGGCTCATGAGAATTCCACATGCATCATGAAGGAAAGAACCTTTTCCAAATTTAAACTGTGGAAAGTTGGAAATAAGGTGTGGTTGGAAGCATGGAACCTCTGATTCTGTCATATGTCTAAGAAACTCCTTTCCCAAAGGGAGGGCCCCTTTGAGATCTCCAAGGTCATATCTCCTATTGCCTATGAACTCTGACTTCCTCCATCCTCGAAAATCCATAATGTCTTCTATGCTTCACTCTTATCATCCTATTGAGAAACCCCGGAACATGGACTAAACTTCCTCCAACCTCTGTCAGAGGAGATAGAGGGTGAAGAAGAATGGGAAGTAGAAGATATTGTTATGCTGAGCCTGGTAACTCAGCTAATATCTCCTAAGATAGAATTGACATCCTAATCGATGGCAAAATCTTGGGGTTATCGTTACTAGGATAATGATAAAGACGTTGACTCCTCTCTGTAGGAAGTTGATCCTGATATGATAGTCATTAGTGAGAAGGGTTGCAATGATAACATAGACATTGTAGAAGGGAATCTTATTGAAAGGTCTCCATACACCAACAGGCTCACTGGTTACTAGGCTTGGGTTGCATAGAACTAGCTAAGGTACATGATAGAGAGGTTTACCTATTTATAGGTAAGGGAGTTGTGCACAGACCAAGAAGGAACAGGAAACTATCTAGAATGTTCTGGAGAATGAATACTAACTATGATAAGTAGCCCCGGTGCTACGAGGTCAGAAGGGTAGAGGGTTCAGATAACAACAGAAATGTAAGGAAGTACCCAGGCTGAGATGGGAAGAAATGGAGAAGAAGGGAAAAAGAAAGGAGATACCTGGAACCATAGTAAAACCATAACATTACCCCCTGCATAAGATAACAGCTCACTGAGCTGTAATACTATCATTCTCTCCTCCAGAGAACAAATGTTCTTCAACGATCCAAGGGGCGATTGCAGGATTAGTGGAGATGTTAGGACATCTCATTACTTTATGTCCTCAAGCACCACAACCATCACAAGGAAGTCCTTGACAACTATCCTTTCTATGACCCAGGGCCCAAAGAAAACACTTTGGGCATCGATATTCTTGGCATTCCAAGTACCAATGCCCCCATTGTTGGCATTTGAAACACTGACCACGTCGATCAGGATTATTGAGAAGATGATCAACATCTATTGGGTGGTTGGGGGTTCCAAAAGAGGACGCAGTACTTCCATTTGGAGAAGTGAAACGAAGATCGTTGAGGGCTTGGTGAAGAATCTCAGGATTCAGGGTGATGGGACAAGAAGGAGCAGGTGACCAGGAGGTGGGATGATTCAGAGAGGGGGTCCATGTTGCTCTAGCTGGAGCAGGGACGGGCAAGATTGGGGAACTCTCATAAGATGAGAGGGTGGGCTGGTTGGGAATGGGGTAAGGGGCTGATGTGGGTTGACATCTGGGATGATGCCAAGGGCGGTGAGTAGAAGGATGAGGGGTCAGAGTAGAAGGATGAGGGGGGAGCAGTAAGAAAAACTGAGGCATAATATGATCAGTGGTGGTAAGGGGGTGACCTTGATAATGATCTTCTTCTGAGGGGGTAAGTCCAGTGATAAGGGATGGGAGAGTAGAAACAAGAGAGTGAGGGATACAATTCGCGAAGAACCAAAACCCTTCTTCATGCATGAGATCTAACAAAGTGTCTATCATTTGTTGAAATGAACAGTCCACTGCTAGGTGAGCAGTAATATTCACCCCCACGTTAGCCCGCTGATAAAGAAGATCAGTGGTGTAAAGTTGATGATATAAGCATACCATCGACTGGAGGGAAAGAGCCTGGGGCCAGAAAGGGTCATGTTCAACCGAGAAGAGGGGGCAGGGGTCAGCAAGGATGGTTCCATATAGAAGGCAACAGTAAGATGTGGGAAGACGTTCAGTGTAAATGGCGGTGGTAGACATAATAGTGAAAGGTGATAGATGAATGGAGCTTGAGATGAAAAGTTTGAGCTGGGTAGAAAACAGGATTTAAAGATGTTGTCAAGCTTTATACTCCTGTAACACCTCAGAAGCATTTCCGAGATTAGACTCTGGTTCCCAGGTATTCTCAGTGGAGGAATACCCTTTCCATTTGACGAGATATTGTCTCCGTCCCCATGTTCCACAGTGATTAAGGATATCCTTGACTTTCCATTCATCTTCGCCTACTATCTCTTCTAACTGAGGGCATAGGAAATTGGGTCTGTGTTCTGGTGTTTCCCAATAGGATGATAAGAGAGAAGCATGGAAGACATTATGAATCTTTCAAGACAGTGGAAGTCAGAGTTCGTAGGTGATAGGGGATATGACCTTTGAAATTTCAAAAGGCCCCTCTCATCATGGGAGGAGTTTCTTGGAGGTATGATGGAAACGAAGATTCTGTGCTTCTAGCCATACCTTATCTCCAACTTTCCATGGTTTAAATTTCGAAAAGGTCTGTTCCTTCATAATTCGAGCAGAGTTCTCATGAGCTGCAAGGGCTTCTTTCTGTGCTTTGTCAAGAAGGGAAAGGCATTTTTCCAGAGCAGGGTTAAATGTCTTTCCAAGAGGTGGATATCCTCTGGGTTCATATCCCACCATCAAGGAGAATAGAGTCTTCTGGGTAGAGGAATGAACATTTGAGTTGTAGGAGAACTCAGCCAGAGGGAGTAGATCTGCCCATTTATCTGGACAGCCTTCCGAAAAGATACGGAGATAAGTTTCTAGGGACTGGTTAGCCCTTTTGGTTTCTCCATTGGTTTGAGGGTGATAGGCAGTGGAAAGGCATAAGTCATAGTCGAGAAGGCATGCCAGTTCTCGAGCAAATGCAGATGCAAATTAGGGACCACAGTCTGAAATGACAGTGGAGTGGAGCCCAAAGCAAGAAAATACATTTTCAAGAAAAAGTTGGGCTATTCCCTCTGCATTGATGGATTTAGAACATGGAGTGAAAATTACCCCCTTTGTAAGCCCATGGTTGACCATGACCAAAATAGAATCAAAGCCATGAGAAGGAGTTAGATCTGTAATTAGATTGATGGAGATTTGTTCAAAGGGACGGGAGGCAGAAGAAAGGATTGGTGACAGTGGAGGGACAGTAGGGTGAGTATTAACCTTGTTCTGTTGGCAAATAGTGCAACCAGAGACAAAGTGATGGACAAAGGTAGAAAGGCCCAGCCACCAGAAATCACGAGCAACAAGGGTAGTGGTATGGAAAATACCACCATGACCACCTGCAAAGGAAGAATGGACAGAAGAAACAATGTTATGGCGAAGAGATTTCAGAATATAGAGATGATTTAATATAATTTCCCATCATTGAATGTCCAATTGTGAATAGAGGAGTGAGGAAAGAGAGGAGAATCTTCAAAGGATTTCTCGATAGCAGTTAAGACCAATGGGTCAGAGGCAGATGACTGAGTAATCTTGTCGGACAAGGCAATATCTATGGCATGAATGAAAACATCATCAGGTAGAAGGGTGACCACTTGATTGTCATTGGTGGTATCCACATGATCTTTATGAGAAAGGGCATCAGCAGGTCCCATAGAAGATCCCAGTTGGTGGACAAAGTGAAGATTGAAATCCTGGAGGAATAAGAGCCACCTGGCTTGCCGACGTGATAATTTCCAGGGTTCATGGAAATAGGATAAATTTTTGTGGTCAGTGAGTACAGTGACTGAATGAGAAGTACCCTGAAGATAATGGTGCCACTTGTAAAGGGCATGAATGATGGCTAATAACTCTTGATCATAAATGTTGTAGTTGTGTTCAGCAGGAGAGAGAGTTTTCAACAGGTAAGCACAAGGATGTAGATCTCCATTCGCATCCTTTTGCATAAGGATGCCACCAGTGGCGACTAAAGAGGCATCTGTCATGAGAAAGAAAGGGATAGTGGTGTCCAGGAGACAAAGAACAGGGGTAGACATAAAGATTCATTGGAGATCCCGAAATGCCTTCACATGGGATTCAGACCATTGCCAGATGGTTGATTTCTTGGTAAGGTCAATGAGGGGTTGGGCAATGGTAGAGAAGTTAGTGATGAACTTTCAATAGAAGTTACAGAATCCCAAGAAGGACCAGACCACTTTGACAGATTGAGGAGGCTGCCATTCCTGTATTGCCTTTAACTTGGTAGGGTCCATTGATGCCTGGTGATGACCTATGATCATTCCAAGGTATTCTACCTCCAAAACATCAAAGGAGCACTTTGAAATCTTAAGAGATAACCATAGGTCTCAGAGTCATTGTAACACCTGTTTCGTTCAAGCAGTATGTTCAATAGGATCGGAAGAGTGAATGAGGATGTCATCCATGTAGATTATGACCCATCCTTCAGAGATAAGGTCCTGAAAGCTGTTGTTCATGAAGGCTTGAAATGTGGTGGGGGAGTTACATAGACCAAAGAACATAACAGTTGGTTCAAAGAGGCTGAATGGCATGATAAACGCCACTTTCCATCAATCTTCTGGTTTAATAAGGACATTATTATATCCCCACTGTATGTTGAACTTGGTGAAAATAGTGGAGTCCTTGAGTTTATCCAGAAGATCAGAGATGAGGGGTAAGGGATATGCATTTTTAACCATGTGAGAATTAAGATACTGGTAATCTTGACATGGATGTAGCGAACCATCTTTCTTGAGGACGAAAAAGAATGGGGATGCTTGGGGAGACTTTGATGGAATGACTTGTCCTGTTTGAAGATGTTCATCGACAAACTCCTTACATGTTTCCATCTCTTTAGGATTTAGTGGATATACTTTGGCCACTTTCAGTACAAAAGAGTTGTCTAGATCTATTCCATGATCAAAGGGTCAGGATGGGGGGAGGAGATCATGAGTTCATTCTTCGAATACAGAAGAAAACTCTGAGTACTCTGGAGGAAGGGTTTTCTTTTCCTTTGGTGCTGCAATAGCTGCTTCTGTGGCTATGGTGGTCTTTTGTAGTGATTCGACAAGATATCACTGTTCTAAGGCTTCTCCTTCTGCATTATGATTTTCTGGTATGTCGGAAATAGCAATGGTATGTGTTGTCCAGTTGATTTTGGGGTTTACCTTGGTTAACCAAGGAATCCCAAGGATTGCCCGATCTCTGCTGCAATTGAGTATAAGGAAATGGACTACTTCTTCCCTTTCCCCTATTTTGATGGCTAGGGAGGTGTTACGAGTTGATGGACCACTATCTACTTAGTCATACTTTTCTTTTGCCCCACAGCACTGGAGCTGTGCTCTTCCTATCATAGTATATCCTCCGGAACATTCTAGAAGTATACCTAGTTAGTACTTGGTCTGTGCACCATTTCCTACCTATAAATACCCCGTACTTCTACCCTGTACAGTAGCTAGTTCTATGCAATCTTAGCTTAGTAACCAGCAAGCCACCTTAGGGTGAGATCCCAAAGTCCAAGCTGCCTTTATTCACTCTAGTCTTCCCTTTGCTCAACCTCTCTCTCCAAGTCATAGTTCTCATTGCTGTTGTACCCCAACGAGACCTAGCCATCTGGTATGCTTTCATTCAAGAGGGAACACTACTATTAGTCATCATAGTGGTCAGTCTCTGGCCCCATTGTCGTCACCGACTCTACCATCAAGTCTATTATCTACATTACTAGCTAGGTTGCTAAGCCCTAGCGTAATAAAAGAACTAGCTCCTCCCCTCGATCCCTCTATCCAGAAGGATCGCACCCCACTTTCACCATAATGCCACCTTGAGGACTGGCATACCCTTCTACCTACAGAAAGAAGAAGAAGACCCACTCTATTCCCTACTCCGACATCTACCCTTCTCCATTCGCTGAAGGACCCTCTTGTAACGCAGCCAACCCAGAATACCCCTC
The DNA here is from genome assembly GCA_038090335.1 of Solioccasus polychromus. Taxonomy (NCBI): domain Eukaryota; kingdom Fungi; phylum Basidiomycota; class Agaricomycetes; order Boletales; family Boletaceae; genus Solioccasus; species Solioccasus polychromus. The sequence continues at coordinate 14,290 of JBBPMM010000428.1, forward strand.
CACTCCCTCCGAAGCAACTGATTTGTCTTTCAAATCAGACACCCCCACCGAAGTGGATCCCCTCCACCAGTTTGACCAGGAGACAATAGACCATCTCCTATGAGAGGAAGAGGAAAGGCAAAGAGAAGAAGTGGCAAGGCAAGAATTCTGCCGACAAGTGGCCAAAGAAAGTGCACGAATCTGCAAAGAAGAAGAAGAACAAGCCCAACGAGCAGAAACTAAAAGGATGTCTCGCTCCGAACTTAAAGCCAGACTCCCTGATGACTTTTCTGGGGAATCTGAGGATGCTGTCCATTGGATGTTAGCCATGAAAGCCTATTTCGCTATGAATAGCGACCTTTACGACAATAAATCCATGCTCTTCACTGCACTCAACAAAATGAGCAAAGGACAAGGAAGAGCATTCTCAGAAGGATGGTTTTACAGGTTAGATGACCCAGAAGTAAAACCCAAAGACAAAACATATGTAGCAATGGCAGAAGACTTCTCTAAGACCTTCTTCCCCTTCGATGCTGCAAACCGTGCTTGACACACCCTCAGGATGCTGGTTCAGAACACCAGGGATAAGGATGGCTTTGCCAAATATGTGGCCGACTTTTCCCTAGCCACCTCCCAAGCACGAGTAGTTGATGAAGAATCATTAATAGATCACTTTGGGAGAGGTCTCGACGAAAAGTTGGTCACCAACATCCTCTCCATGGCCAACATTCCTACCACCCTTAGGGGATGGATGGAACAAGCAAGCAGGTTCCACACCCAACAAGAAAGAATCAGGGATATGAAGAAAGGCCTAGGGTGGCACAATTTTAATGGATCCAGAAGGGACCCCAATGCCATGGAGGTCGACACAGTTCGACTTAATCCTGTCGAAAAAGCCTGTCATATAAAGGAAGGGAGATGTTTCATTTGCCACAAGCGAGGCTGTGTGGCATGGAATCACCCAAAGGACTCCAAAGAAACGCAGGGGACTCCTCCTACCCGACCTCCTCATAACCCAGCAAGAGTAGCAACAACCTCCACTAAAGTGGAACCCTCGAAGGAACTGTCAGATCTTGACAAGTACCTTAAGGTCCTCGAAGGGAAGAAAGTCGACCCCAAGGAGATGATAAGGGTCCTCAAGACTTGCTTTGAAGAAGAAAAGACTGAGGAAAGCATAGCCCGAATCACTACATACCAAGAAATGGATTTTTGAAACAGAGGGAAGCATCAGCGTCTACCCCTCCAGAATTATTAGCCCCTGTATTCTGTACCAATAGAAAGGAGAAATCGATTTGTATTCCCATTTCTCTTTCTTGTGGGGCAAAAACCGCTGAAGTAAAAGCTCTCCTGGACTTGGGAGCTACCAAAAATTTCATTGACCCAACCATCGTAGCCAAACACCAATTCCCCTCCTCTCATCTTCGACTACTGATCAAAGCATCCAATGTTGATGGAACGACCAATCGAGGAGGAATCATTAGAAAAGAAGTACGCCTCGTCCTCCAAATCAGAACCCAGGAGGAAGTTGTATGCTTCCTCATACTCCATTGTGGAGAAGATCACGCCATTCTAGGAATCCCCTGGTTTACCAAAGTAAACCCTTTAATCAACTGGACCACCAGAAAGATATCCATCCTGGATCTACCTGATCCTATTACAACTGACGATCAACGGTACCTCATCTCATCCTTACGGAAAACCATGATTGCTACAGAAGTCGCCACCACCTCGCCAAAACAAGACTCAGTTCTCCCAAAAGAATACCTCGACTTCTCCAACATCTTCAGTGAGAAAACTCATAACCTCCTACCCCTGTCCCAATCATTTGACCACTCTATTGAGCTAGACGACGCCTTTGTCCCCAAAGTAGCAAAAGTCTACCCTCTCAATCCAAAAGAATTGCAGACCTGCAAAGAATTTGTCGAAGAACACCTCAAAACAGGTCGTATTACCCCCTCAAAGTCTCCTCAAGCCTCCCCTTTCTTCTTTGTCAGCAACCAACACAAAGCCTTCTTGACTCTCAAACATTGCTTCCTCTCCTCCCCCGTCCTTCATCTCCCCGATGTCACCCAGCCCTTTTTTGTGATGACCAATGCCTCCCTTGTCACTACTGGGGGAGTCCTCATGCAGAAAGATTCCAATGGCAATCTCCATCCCTGTGCCTACCCGTCCCATATGCTCTCCCCTGTAGAACAAAACTATGATATCTATGATCGGAAACTCCTCGCAGTCATCCATGCTCTCTATGAATGGCACCATTACCTCCAAGGGACCAACCACATCATCACTATTCTTACAGACCATAAAAACCTTACCTATTTCCGTGAACCCCACAAACTCTCCTGTCGTCAGGCTTGATGGCTCCTTTTTCTCCAAGATTTTGATCTCACATTTACTCACCTCCCTGCCTCCCACATGGGACCAGCCGACACCCTGTCTTGCCGAGACACCATTGACACCACCGATGATAACATGCTCACCACCTTACTTCTGGACTCTGTCTTTGCACGTGCTATTGACATCTCTCTGGCTGACAAAATTGCCCACTCATCATCCTCCGACCCTCTTGTCCTTGACACCATTCACAAAGCAACCAGCAACTCTCCACTCTTTCCCCACTCTTCCCTCCATGACTGGTCCTTTGGCCGTGGCAAACTATACTTTAAACATCGACTTTACATCCCAGAACCCCTCCGCCACAACCTTGTATCCTCTATCCACTCCTCCTTCACTGGGGGACATGGTGGCATTTTTCACACTATTGCATTGGTTTCTCATGACTTTTGGTGGCCAGGCCTCTCTTCTTTTGTCCGTTGCTTCATCACAGGATGTGCCATTTGCCAGCAACACAAGGTTAACACCCACCCCACAGTTCCCCCCCTTTCTCCTATCCCCTCCTTGGCAACTTTACCCTTTGAACACATCTCTGTTGATCTCATCACTGACCTGCCGCCTGCCTGCAGCTTTGATTCTATCATGGTCATGGTCGACCATGGCCTTACAAAGGGGGTAATCTTATCTCCATGTTCCAAAACTATCAACGCAGAAGGAATTGCCCAATTATTTTTGGAACGAGTCTTCCCAAGATTTGGACTACATTCTTCTGTGATATCTGACAGGGGACCACATTTCACCTCTGCATTTGCCAGAGAACTGTCTAGACTACTGGAATACGATCTCCGATTGTCCACTGCATACCACCCCCAAACTGATGGAGAAACTAAAAGGGCAAACCAATCTTTAGAAACCTTCCTCTGCATCTTCTCTGAAGGACAACCAGACAAATGGGTCGATCTCCTACCCATGGCAGAATTCTCTCACAATGCCAATGTACATGCTTCTACCAAGAAAACCCTGTTCTCCTTGATGCTCGGGTTTGAACCCAGAGCATACCCTCCTCTGGGAAAAACCTTCATCCCCACTCTAGAAAAACATCTATCCCTATTGGAAGAAGCGAGAAGAGAAGCACTAGCAGCCCATGAGAACGCTGCTTGTGTTATGAAAGAAAGAATTCATTCTAAGTTCAAACCCTGGAAAGTAGGAGATAAGGTGTGGTTAGAAGCAAAAAACCTCCACTTCCGCCACACCTCTTGGAAATTACTCCCTAGACAAGAAGGTCCTTTTGAGATCACCAGGGTCATCTCCCCCATCACTTATGAATTAAAACTTCCTACTACATGGAAAATTCATAATGTATTCCATGCATCCCTCCTTTCCCCCTACTGAGAAACTGCAGAACACGGTCCTAACTTCCTAAAACCTCCGCCCAAAGAGATAGAAGGCAAGGAAGAGTGGGAAGTCGAAGACATCCTTAATCACTGAGGAACATGAGGTCATTGCCAATATTTGGTAAAATGGAAAGGGTACTCTTCAGCAGAAAAAATGTGGGAACCAGCATCCAATCTTGGAAATGCCTCCGAGGCCCTAGATGACTATAAGAGATGACGAAATCTTTAAGCTCTGACCCAACCACTCTTGACCACCTATGCCCAACATGTCTTCCAGCATCGCCAACCCCACCTCTTTTATCCACGTTTATGCTCAATGTCTCCCAGACCACCACCACAGAATACTCTATGCTGGTGTCCTGGCTGACCCCTGTCTCATGTTTTTACTCGAAAAGGATGGTCTCTGGGACTGCGCTATCACCCTCCAGGCCCTCATACATCTTTACCATCAGACCCTCTCCCACCATCTCCTCTACGAGCGACTACACTCTTCCGCCTCGCATACTACCCACCAGACCCTCACCGACTCCCAATCTCTTATCCGTCATCATGTTCTTGACCTCCTTCACTATGAAGGGTTCTGGGGTTTCATAAACCATATCCCCAATTCCGCACTCCAGGACCTCCTCATCCCCCTCATCAATTCCCTCACTTCGTCCGAAGAAGATGTCTATGATGGTCTCATCCCCTCGAACACGTCTCATATTGCCCCATGCCTCATCCTGGCGGGACCTACTACTCCCCCCACATACTCTTCCGTCGCGGCACGACCAGCAACCCTGGCATCTCCACCATACCACCCTTGAACTCTGTCCCCCCCTACTATGGTATCCCCAAGTCGAACTTTACGACGACAGGTTCGTTCAGACAGTCCCTATCCATGACTGAGGATAGAGACTCCTCCCTCATCTACTTCCTCTTCGTCCTATGGGAGTCTGATCTCCCCCACTCTGCCTGTTTCGCCCCCTGTCGACAGAGATGCCATCATCGCCGATGTATCACCAGGGACCATTATTAATCCCATCAATGTCGACTCCCCCTGGAACCTGCCATGTCTTGGACAATGTTTTAAATGCCAGGAGTGGGGTCATTGGCACAGTGAATGCTTCAAGTTTCATTGCCCCCATTGCTTCCTTTGGGCCCCAGGTCATCCGGCCAGACTCTGTCAAGATCGACCTTGTACCCTACATATGTTGCCAAGGAGGACACTCTCGGCAGAATTGCCCTTCTTCTATGGGGAATAATGAACCGGTCAGAATGGGTAGTTCTTGAAGGGTCTTCAAGACGCTTAACAGAGGGGTAATGTTACAAGTTGACGGACCACTATCTACTTAGTCATACTTTTCTTTTGCCCCACAGCACCGGAGCTGTGCTCTTCCTATCGTAGTATATCCTCCGGAACATTCTAGAAGTATACCTAGTTAGTACTTGGTCTGTGCACCATTTCCTACCTATAAATACCCCGTACTTCTACCCTGTACAGTAGCTATGTAGTTCTATGCAATCTTAGCTTAGTAACCAGCAAGCCACCTTAGGGTGAGATCCCAAAGTCCAAGCTGCCTTTATTCGCTCTAGTCTTCCCTTTGCTTGACCTCTCTCTCCAAGTCATAGTTCTCATTGCCATTGTACCCCAACAAGACCTAGCCATCTGGTACACTTTCATTCAAGAGGGAACACTACTATTAGTCGTCATAGTGGTTGGTCTCTGGCCCCATCGTCGTCACCGACTCTACATACCATCAAGTCTATTATCTGCATTACTAGCTAGGTTGCTAAGCCCTAGCATAACAGGAGGTCTCTCTTTGGACAAATCCTCCTTTGTTTGCAGTTCCATCTGCATTGGAAGCTCAGATGGGATGAGGGAGTCATTTCATGGGGAAGTTGTATCGGGCGATGGTAAGAGGATCAATGAAGTTTTCAGTGGCTCCTGAGTCCAAAAGAGCCATTGTTTCAGCAGTTTTCATTCTGTGAAAGAGAGTGAGGGGAATATGGATAGATTTCTCTTTCTTACTAGTACAAAATATTAGTGTGGAACGTTCAGAAGGGGAAGACACTGATGCTTTCCTCCTTTCTAAAAACCCTGGATCCTTTCATCAAGGGACATTCTGAAGACCTTTTCTCCTTCTTCATCAAAACATGCCTGGAGAACTCTTATGAGTTCTTTCTGGTCTATCTTTCACCCTTTGAGAACTTTAAGGTATTGATCTAAATCAGAAGATGGGGGAGGTTCTGATGCCTTAGGAGTTTCAGGAGTCAAGATAGTGGCTGCCCTAGTTTGGTTTCGAAAAGGGTTATTGGATTTCACAGGAGGTGGCCCCTCAGATTTCCTATCATCCCAAGGATGATTACATGTAGAGCAGCCCTTCTTATGGCAGATGAAGCAGCACCCTTCCCAGATATGGCGAGCACATTCTACTGGGGAAAGTCAGATAACATTGACTTCCATGGCATTCAGATCTTTTCGTTCTGAGAAGTTCCTCCACCCTAGACCCTTATGCATATCCTTAATTCATTCTTGCTGCGCATTGAACTTACTGGCTTGCATCATCCAGTCTTGGAGCATAGTTGGAACAGTGGCCATGGAGAGGATATTGGTGGTAATCTTTTCATCCAACCCCCTTCCAAAATATTCGATGAGGGCTTCCTCATCTGAGAGCCTGGTCTGAGCAGCAGCAAGGGAAAAGTCAGCGATGTATTTGGCAAAGCCATCTTTGTCCTTGGTGTTCTGAGTAAGATTACGGATGGTTCGTCAAGCTTTGCTAGCGGTGTCATAGGGGAAGAAGGTTTTAGCAAAGTTGGCAGCCATGATATTGAAAGTGCGATGATTGTCAGGAATATTAGGGCTTTCCAGACAATAAAACCATCCTTTGGAGAACACTTTTCCTCGACCCTTACTCATCTTGTTCAGGGTTGTAAGCATCTTGGCACGATCATCGTATAGATCATCATTCATGTTGAAATATGCTTTCATAGCAAGCATCCATCATACTGTGTCTTCAGATTCTCTGAAAAGTCATCAGGGAGTCCAGCCTTGAGCTCAGTATGTTTTGCCATAGCAGCTTGTTCTTCTCTTTGATGTCTTAAGTATTTGTCAGTTCGTCTAGCTTCTTCTTCAGCTAATGCATGTCTCTGTTCTCAAGAAGCTTCTACTCTTCTCTGGATCTCTTCTTCATCAAGGTTCTCTTGGGCTAACTGTTTAGTTAGAGCATGATCCTAGATATCATCATCTTCCTGTTTCCAATCAATGTCCTGTTGTGGGGCAAAGGGCAAAGGTTTGAAGGGATCTTGTTCGACCTTGATGGGGTTTTCTTCATGAGACAGCTCTGGTAGGGATGTGGTGCATTCAAGGGGGAAAGAAGAAGAGGAGGTGAAGGGGATGGAGTATGGGTTATGTGGTTTCTTCTTCTTCTGATAGGGTGAGGGGTAGGAAGGCCCTTGAGGTGGGGGAGTAATGGTGGAAAGGAGGGTGGTCGCCTGCTAAATATGAGGTGACAGAGGATAAGCTAGTTCTTTTGTTACACTGAGCCTGGTAACTCAGCTAATATCTCCTAAGATAGAATCAATATCCTAATTGATGGCAAAATCTTGGGGTTATAATTACTAGGATAACGATAAAAATGTTGACTCCTCTCTGTAGGAAGTCGATCCTGATACATGTATGATAGTTGTTAGCAAGAAGGGTCACAACAATAACATAGACATTGTAGAAGGGAATCTTATCGAAAGATCTCTGTACACTGACAGGCTTGCTGGTTACTAGGCTTGGATTGCATAGAACTAGCTAAGGTACATGATAGAGAGGTTTACCTATTTATAGGTAAGGGAGTTGTGCACAGACCAAGAAGGAACAGGAAACTATCTAGAATGTTCCAGAGAATGAATACTAACTATGGTAAGTAGCCCCAGTGCTATGAGGTCAGAAGGGTAGAGGGTTCAGATAACAACGGAAATGTAAGGAAGTACCCAGGCTGAGATGGGAAGAAATGGAGAAGAAGGGAAAAAAAAAGGAGATACCCAGAACCATAGTAAAACCATAACAGATATCCTTAATCACCATGGAACATGAGGGCAATGACAGTACATTGTCAAATGGAAGGGCTATTCTTTGGCTGAAAACATGTGGGAACCTGAGTCGAATCTAGGAAACACTTCCGAAGTGCTCCTTGAATATAAGGCTCATCAACACCTTTGAAGGTCCCATCCATCTATCACCTTTCACCACCATGTCTTCCACCACCATTTATGCTGAACATCTCTCTGTTTCTTACCATCACCTTCTCTATGGAACTATCCTTGCCGATCCCCATCCCTTATTCACTGTTGAGCATGACCCCTTATGGCCCCAAGCTCTTTCTCTCCAGGCGATGGTGCACTTATACCATCAACTTTATACTACTGACCTTCTCTACCAGTGCACCAACATGGGAGTGGACCTTACCTCTTGGTTGGCAGTAGACTGCTCTGTCCAGCAGACCCTGGACACCCTCCTGGACCTCATGCACAATGAGAGATTCTGGTTCTTTGTGAACTGCATCCCCCACTCTCTTGTCCCCACTCTCCTGTCACTCATTGCTGGACTCACTTCCTCCAAGGAGGATCATTCTCAGGGTCACCCCCTCACCACCACTGACCACATAATGCCATGCTTCCTACTCCCTCTTCCCACTCACCCCTCAAGCCTGTCTCCCCCTAGCCATCATCCCCATTGTCATCTCTGATGCCACCCAACACCTTACTCACTGCCCAACCAACCCACACTCTCGTCCTACAAGAGTTCACCCACTCTACCTGTCCCTGCCCCTGCTAAGCCAACCTGGACCCCATCTCCTAACCATCCCACCTCATGGTCACCCACTCCATCTCACCCCCATACCCCACCAAAAGCCTGGCCACCCGTTTCACCTCTACCCCCCACTCCCCCACTGCTAGCCACCCCTTCTGCCAAGGTCCTCCATCAGGCCCTCAATGACCTACACTTTACCTCTCCAGATAGGAGCATGGCCTTATAATTCAGGACATCCAGTCACCCTATCGACATCAATAACCTCCCTGATAGTTCCAATTGTCAAGGACAGTGCTTCAAATGCCAGCAATGGGGGCACTGGTACTTAGAGTGCCATCACTACCACTGCCCAAAATGCTTTCTTTGGGCCCCTGGTCATCACAAGGATACTTGTTGAGGGCTCCCTTGTGAAGGGTGTGGGGTTTGAGGGCATAAGGTAACTTGTTGTCCTAGCATCTTGACCAACCCTCCCATTGCCACATGGGTTGTCAAGGAAAATTCTTCCTTGGGAGGAGAAACTAATAATATTTCTGATCAGTGATCAGAAGACTTAAGCAGGGGGTAATGTTACAGTTTTTTCCTCTGTTTCATCTCTTCTGATGCTTTCCAAACCCTTCTGTGTATCTCCTGTACATTCTGTTTCTTCCTGAACCCTTTACCCTTTAACCTCGTAGCACTGGGGCTACTTTCCATAGTTAGTACCATTCTTCAGAACATTCTAGATAGTTTCCTTTTCTCTCTTGGTCCGTGCATTTCCCTTCTACCCATAAATAGGTAGATCTTCTATCCATGTACTTTAGCTAGTTCTACACAATCCAAGCCTAGTAACCAGCAAGCCAGCCTCTCAGCTGAGACCACCACTAAGATTCCCTTCTACAATGTCTACATAATTGTTGCGACTCTCTTTGCTAATGATTATCATATCAGGGTTGACTTCCTACAGAGAGGAGTCAATGTATTCATTGTCAATCTAGTCACTGTATGGCTGGGACTTCACCATTGATTAGGATATCAATTTTACTTCAGGAGTTAATAGCTGAGTTTCTAGCCTCAGCATAACACCAGCAACACAGATACTAATGAAAGCCCTCCTGCTATGATTCAAGAATTTCTTGATGAATTTCATTCATCATCCATAAAGCAGAACAATGTACAAATTTCTAAAGAGAGCAATGGTGGTGGCAGCAATGTCCTAGATGAAGTAGTAGC
>JBBPMM010000429.1:0-23870 GCA_038090335.1 Solioccasus polychromus
CTAATCAAAGTAAATTTAGTGTTCTCGTAGCGGCACGATGCCACTCTGACCTATAACCCATACTCTCTCATAACCCATGCCTCTAGGGCTTTCCCGAGGGGTATCTGTTAGGAGGGACTCGACTGTATTCGCTTGCAGATGAAAGCGCTGTGCTTATGCCCCGATCCGCACGGACTTGGAGGGGTCTTCCTCTATACGTTTGCTCATATACATCCCATTTTCATCTCGTTTCATTTTTATTTGTCCTCTAAGTGTCTTCAACGAGATGCAAGGATTGCGTTTAGTTTGGAGTAAGCATTCGCCGGCCCTCACCTGATCAGCCTCAACCACTTCTGTCGGCTAGTTGCACGTGTCCATGCTTTCAATTGTGTTCGACCTAATTTGCTGAGCCTCTTCCTCTCTAGTCCATCGACGATGTCCGAGAAAATTCTTCACAACCCTCTCGCTTTCCGTCTTCCTGGATTGCATCAACGATCTGGACAACGTCTTGGTCCCTGATGACCTGAGCTGTTAGAAGAGATGACTTTTACTACGAGTACGTTCTGGAACGCCTGATCAGCTAACCTCGGGAAGGTAGCCAATATTACAATCAATTTCACGTTCATAGCTACGACTAACAATCGATCTACGAACAATTTCACTTCGTCGCATCCTCGGTCCGCCGGACCTGTCACTACCAAAGATCAGCTGATCAGTCATCGTTCGCGCGTAAACGGGAATGGGTTCGTCTTCGTGCCCAAGGATGGAAAAGCTGTGCGGGATCGAGACTCGAGAGAGATTGGTAGTGGTGTGCTCGAAGTTGGAGGTAGTTCATTCCTACCACTTTGGCGCATACGAGTCTCGTAGTCGCACGTGTAGATGAACTGGCTTGTCCAGAGTCCTTTCCGAGTCAGCCTTATTCGATTACATCTTGATTGAACCCGACGCTTTCGATACTCGCACGGGCTAAACTGTGACGTGTTCGTGTGGGGCACTCGATGAGCGGTCTCAGATGCAGTGAAGACCAGAGTAGTCGAACCTTTCAGGGAAGAGTTGAGGTGTTGCATTCTTGGAGCATGTAGCTCCCGAGTCTTGTGACGCAGCCAGAGTACACAGAACTCCAGGTTTCCACCGTATGTAAGAAAGCTACTGTACACATCGTCCAAGTCGCATATTTATCCTAGCCTACATTCACGAGCCTCCACGGCCAAGCAAATCACTCAACAGCTCCTTGATCGTCTTGCGGAAAATATCCCGAGACAAAACCTTATTGCCCTTATCGCCATACATCGCACGACAAGCGTCGTGAACCTCTTTGCGTCTGTTCGAACGTTCATATGTCTCGAACGCCTCCTTCAGAACTTCCCAGTTCGTTGTCCCAGCCAGATTGGGCATCAACGTGAAATCAAATAGCGATGTTAAGACCGAGATGAGGTCGACGGTATATGCCATGAGTAAACATTCAACCTCGGGTCTTTCAGAGATGCGCGCGTTATCGAGGGAGTCTAAAGATGGGATAAGCACTTACACATGTTGCAATACGGAATCCGAGATCCATTTTACGAAAAAGTATGTCAAGCCAAGGATAGCGACTGGCGGTGCAATGTGGATAGTACTGGCAGTGATCAAGTTCACGAAGTGTGCAATTGTATCGAGGGGTGGTGCACTAAAGGGGATCAATCATACATCACAAACGAATATAATAGACACATACGCGGGAATGGGTGACCGAGAGTGAAGGTCTTGAACGAGGTACAGCATAAGCTGTTTAAACTCGTCTCCACCGAGAATCTACCACTATTCATCAACGATGATCTTGCACCTGGAGAATTGGTTCACCTTGTCCGCGTCCTTGAAATTCCAACATGTAATGATATCCCGATGGACCTGGGCAAGACATTGCCATAGTAACATGTTCCCCACGCCAGGGATGGTCCCCGTAAGAGCATTATAGTAAACTTTACATTGTTAGCAGCGCCGCTAACAAACAAACTGTCATCCCACATACAGTTAACCCCTTTGCTGTATAAAAGAATCAGAGATCTGAACCGAGTGTCGAGGAGTTTGACTTACTCGACGCATGCTTCAATTTTTATAGGAAGATTGGCTCGCTGGGCGATCGCCCATGTCACCCATGCATCACCTTTGAACCGTTCGTGGACAATTGTCCGAGTCATATCAACTAGGCTGGAGATCGATTCTTCATAGCTTTCAGAGACTGCGCAACATTAGAATCAAATGACACTTCAATCAAAGAATTCGTACCCGATATATTGATGTAAGGCGGGGTGGGTATTCTGAGAGTATTCGTCGACCTGTCAAGTGAACGTATACAGTCTGCAAAGGCTTTGGAAGCATTCGCCCTGCTCGTCTCTCGTAGCGTCTCCTCGTCCATGTCCATGTCTTGATCTTCTTCCTCTTCCTCGTATCGCTTCGATAACTCAAGGAGATCATATTTGGTGAAAACAACGACTACAGGAGCTATGGTGCAAACGAAATCAACTCGCGATCACAAATTGAATCGAAAGAACCGACTTCTAAGTTTATGCGCCAAAGCTAGTAACTTTTTATCACCTTCCTCCAGTACTCGCCCACCCGCTCGTGGTGTCTCTAGACAGAGCCTGAGAGCAGTTAGCATGCCCCGAGACAACGACGTAAATACTTACCATATGGCATGAAGACGGTCTTTCAAGAGCTTCTTGTCATGTCTTTCTTGGAGAAACTTGGCAGCGAGTTCGAAATTGGTGTTGTCCCCAGGCTCGAAGCCTTTTGAATCATGCAGTACAAAGTATTTGTTCTCATCGGAAACGAATTCTTGGTCGATGGTCGCTTCTCCAGGTTTATACTGGGACACTTTCTAAGACGAGGTTAGCAAACTCGGATCAGGAGAGATCGAACAGTGCAACAACTCACCGCCTCTGTTATTCCAAATACACGGTTGATCAAAGAAGATTTCCCAACCCCCGCCTATAACGGACCATTAGGACGCGCAATAAAAACGCAAAACAGCAACCAACCCGCCCGACACATAGTATCCGGAATCTACAATAGTGGATGAAAACTGTCGGTTCTGAGAGATCAGAAACACTAGCCGCTTACCTCGGAACAATTTTGATAATTTCTTCGATAGTCGACTCCGTTTCTAGGTCGATGTCCATATCGTGAGGTGAAGTCCAAGGGAGTATCAAGATATCGATGGCGTGCGGAGAGAAGAGGGCGAACCACTGGAGGGTGTTTATCCGGCGAGTTCATTAGGCGCCGTAACCCAGCTATTTCGGGCACTTTATTCCAGTAACAAATCCTGCACCTGAGCCAGCTGTCCGAGACTGCACATGTCTATCTCTGTTCGAAACGACGATTTTGTTAGTCAATGAGACTCGACTGTCTGAAGTTATTGCATCGTACGCACCATGTATTGTGTTCATATGCACTGGCAGCTGTGGCAAGATCTGCGAAAGAGTACACATCGCAACGGAATAAAAGGATTGTTTGTTGGGTCCAAGAGTTTCCGGAGAATGCCGACAGCTCGTGCCTCTCATAAGCAACGCTAGGAATTTCGTTGCCCATCGAACTCACCTTTCTTTTCTGGAACAGTCATGACACACTCTGGCTCAGAACAAAAGCCACATTGAACACCATACCAGAAGTGAATACCCGGGCTTGACGAAAGTATGGATCATCCATGGTCACTACTCTTTCTATTCATCCATCCAGTTCTTGTCACACTTCTAATGTAATTACCATGAAATTCGAACCCTGTCGATCCCACGTCCGTCTACCGAAAACCGGTGAATTTCCATGACAAGATTTGAAAAGATTTTAACATCATGATGAGTATGTTTTTTCACAAATGATATTGACACCCTACTCTGAATTTTTTGTGGACATCGATCTTCGCGAGACTTGCATTCTTCCCACACCTTTGACAAGCGATGGTGGATTCTGCATCCCCTGATTGGCGTAATGTGAGTTGCTTTAATTATACATGTCCTTTTGTTCACGTGGATCACCCTATGGCTCTTAGACACAAGGATAATCCGCAATGCTTATTTATTCGTTGTCCTCCCACAGAGCGGTCAAGCGTCTGCCGTGCGTCTTTCAAGTACATAATTCCTTACTGTTATGTGTCGTGAGTACCAGAAATCAATTCTTCACTTCGGGAATTCATCCAAAAATCTTCTAGGATTACACACTCTCCTTGGCAGTAAATTTGTGCTACGCTCTCTTTGTCTTCGTCTATCGATATCCGGATATCAATTGCATTGAATGGCTATTCCCCATCATTTTTCTCACTCTTCATTTACTGCCCAACCACCCCGTTTTTCTGATCCACCACACGGTCCGCCACATTAGAGCCTCTCGCACGCACACGCTCGAGCTTCCCTGACCTAGTTTGGTATCTGCTAGGCAGACTTCGAAATGCCGTGATCTACCAGGGGGAAAATCTCGGGGTACAGCGGACGGGATGAAGCATAATATATCAAGGCCGTAATTCGTCCAGTCGCAACTAGGCCTATTGAATCCCGCGGTCGAGAGAGGGTCCCTTGTACAACGCCTGTGATGCCTGCATTGCCATGCGTGGATCAATACCCGACACGGCGTCTTCTTTCCACATAGGGGGGGACCAGTCGACTTCCGTTGTGAACGGGATGAACGATCTCTTCCTTTGGCGAAACACACCTGCACCCGAGCAACGAGAGCTATGATCACGGTCAGGTGGACGGACATGACCGCGACGCATCTCCGAGGTGTACTCGAAGATACGTTTTTGGCTCTCGCTTACGTCAGAAAATCCTCGATCTCGGATCGCTTGCGAATAACCATTGAGATTTCCAGGTCATCGCCGAGTTTACCGTCGTCCTTCTGGGTGTTCGTCGCTTCTCTTTGGATTGGGATACGTCTTTTTAATAGCAGACAAGGAGTCGGGGTGGACATAGCGCGTGGGAACGAAAAGAATGCCGGCGCCAGCGCTCGAAGTTGCGTCGACTCATTTCCTGAATTGGATACCGCCCCTCTATCGATTCCGCGGGATGTTCCATGGCACGTGTACTGCGTGTGGCGTTTTGTTCCGTACGCGAATGCATTAATGAGCAACGAGTCATGTCCGGCGAGGGCACGGTACACTTTTTTTTTTGCGATCGACCTGGAAGTGGTCGGCGTAAGCTCGGGGATCACATGAACACCACGATGCAAGGCGTTCACATGATGCCGCTTTGTCCGCCATTTGAGCTTGATAACGGAGGGTTTCTGGTAAGAGACCGGTCGGTGTGGGTGGGAAAAATAAGGGGGGATGGGCGTGCTGGAAAAAGATAAGCGAAGAGATTTGACATCATCGTGCTGTGGACGAGCGGTGACCCGAGTCGAGGTTCGGTTAGTGCTCGCGAGCTTCGGACTCGATGAGACGACTAGCGTACATGCTGAAACACGACTCGAAACGTCGAGTTTTTTTTTTTTTTCACGGATTTTCTTTCATTAGAACCTTTTAAGTAATGCAGATTGTCATCGTATCCATTTTTGGAACTTGATCGATGGGCATTAGGCGGTGTTTGCTTTTTTTTTTTTTTTTCATGAAGCCCGGCCAACGACCTAGTGGCTGAAGGCTAGTCATTTCGCCTCTCCTATCGAACGAAGACCCCCGTTTGGGCAAGTGTCGAAGTTCATCTACGGCCATCGATATCGCGTCGGATCCGCAAGCACCGACCTCGATGTACAGCCTCGTAGAAGGAGAGGTACAACGTGAATGCAGGCACAGAGGCACTTGAGCACGTCAGAATGACACGCGAAACGGAAGAAGAAGAAAAAGGACCAGAGCGAGACAGGGCTTCTCACATCTAAGAATATCTCCTTATCGAAACGTACACGGCCGTGGAGTTCGACAAGCTAACCGCCTTTGGTATGATATGGGCAGGCCTCGATTTGCCAAGACTGCTTCGCGTGCACGCGGTCACTCCAGTTCGGATCCCATCTCGACGACTTTGCCTTCTTGTGCTCCTTCCATGCAGAGTCTTACTCGTGTGCGGCGAGCCCCATTTCGAACGGGACACATGTGTTGCGGTCTGACAGTCGGACGGATTGTTTTTCCTTTTCGTCCGCGTTCGGGTGTACACCTGACCTCGCCTCCAGCTGTCGTGCGCGATAAGCGACGTGGACGATATATAAAAGCTATCAGAGGAGACTCTCATGCCTGCGATCGTCCACTCGTTTCCTTGGGCTCGGGACTGCTCGCTTGGCACGAATGGATCAAGTCATTTACGAGACTGGCGATCGCCGGTCAACATCATCACCCAACGGAAACAAGCACTATTCCGCGGAATCGTCGTTGGAGAACGAAAAGGAGAGGGAAAGGGAAAAGACGAGTTTGGACGTAGAGGTTGCGTTTGTGGAGCGGGATGGGGACGATGAAGGGAAGCTCCACGGTGCTTCGCGCACGATCAACACGGATGACCCGTTTCCGATCGATCCTCAATCGCCCGTGGAGGAGCACCAGTTGACGCTTCGTGCCGTCCTCGTCGGGTGTGGTCTTGGTGCGGTCATTGCAGCGAGCAACATCTATCTCGGGCTCAAGGTGTGTTTTTCTCCCCCTCCATATCCCGTCGGTTCTGACACGAGAGACGCCAGACGGGATGGACGTTTGGCGCAGGCCTGTTCGGCTCCATCTTTGGCTTTGCGATTCTCAAGCCCATCTCCAAAGCCGCACCGCGCTATCTCGGCGGGGGATACTTTGGCCCGAAAGAAAACAACGTGGTGCAGTGCGCCGCGAGCGCCGCGGGCTCGCTCGGTCTCCTCTTCACCTCCGGATTCCCCGCCGCTTACCAGCTTGGTCTCCTCGGCGCCTCTCCCGCGCGCGACATCGGTCGACTGTTCACGTTCACGATCTGCTGTGCCTTTTTCGGACTGGCGTTTTCGATCCCGTTGCGCAAGTTTTACATTCTCAAGCTCAAGCTCGTCTTTCCGTCCGCGGTGGCTGCGGCGTACACGATCCAGTCGTTGCACGTGGGCAAGAAGGCGGCGCTGGACGCGAAACGCAAGACAAGGGCGTTGATCCTGTCGTTTTGTTTCGCGATCACGCTGAGGGTGGTGAGCGAGTATGCGCCAGGGGTGCTCTGGGACTGGCACCTGTTCTACACGCTAAACCGGATCGGATGGACGTCCGCGATCAGAGCCGAGAGTTGGGTCCGTGCGCACGACGTCCTTTTATGACGCCGACCGGCTGACGCGTAACGCAGGGATGGATCTGGGAATGGACGCCGGCGTTCATCGGCGCTGGCATGTTGACGGGCATCAATTCCTCGTACAGTTTCCTGGGTGGTGTGCGTGTCAACTTTGTTGACATCGTCTTTGATGCCCGTGTTGACGAGCTGTGCCATTCAGACTTTTCTCGCGTGGGCCATCATTGGACCCATCATCGTCGAGCAGGGCCTCGTACGTTTATTTTTCTTTTTTTTAAAAAAAAGATTTATTTATTTTTTCTGGGGTTCTTGGACTCGATCTGACCCCGCGGTATGACAGGCGTTTGGTATCCCGGCCAACAAGAGCATCCCGGGATACATGAACTACGCATCGATGTAAGTCTAGTTTTCTCCGATCCCAGAGAACGAAACGCGACTCAAAATGGGGCGGATCCGTGATCCCAGGTCGCTCACCGATCCAATCCATCACCCCTCCCCCCGGTACTGGCTGGTGAGTCCGCGTTCGAAAAAAAATCAATGTCACGGTCGTTTGCTCACGCCGTCCCTGGCAGGTATGGCCAGGCACGCTGATGCTCATCTGTACGAGCTTTGCCGAGGTGGCATGCAACTGGCGATCCATCTACGCCGCGCTGCGCACGATGGCGTCGACCGCGCGCGAGCGATTCCAACGGCAACCCCTTGACGTGGCGTCTGCGGAGGACGACATCGCAGACCCGGTCCCCGAGGACGAACGCGTACCGTTTTGGATGTGGAGCTCGGTCTTGATGCTGAGCGTCGTTGTAAGCTGTGTGGTCATGGGCGTTCAATTCGGGCAAAACGTCGGCGTCACATTGCTGGGTGCGTCGTTTTCTGATCTCGTATCATCGGAGGCGCGTTTGAACCGACTGACTTTTACAAAAAAAAAAAAACAGCCGTCCTGTTTGCATTCTTGTTTAGTTTTATCGGGTGTGAAAGTTCGGGGCGGACCAATATCAATCCCGTCACGTCCATCGGTGCGTCGCGTGCTATATTTATTTATTTATTTATTATCATTTTTTGAGCGCTGATCTGACGCGAATTAGGCAACGCGTCCCAGCTCGTGTTTGGCGGCGTGGGTAAAGGACAGCACTATGCCGTCCAGCGCGGGGAACTGCTCAATTCGCTCTCTGGCATGCTCGCTCTGGGTGCGTTGGTTCTCCATTCACACCCCTCCGTCTGCTGATTCCCACTTCTATTCCCAACAAGGCGCCGCCGAACAAGGTACGAAAATACAGCATGCCTCATCACACACACATATATACATACATACAAATAAATAGCATCCGACATGATCGGCGATCTCAAGACCGCCCATCTCCTCCGGACGAGCCCGAAAGCCGTGTTCGGCGCCCAGCTCTGTGGCGCGATCGTGTCCGTGTTCATGGCCGCCGGCATCTACGTCGTCTTTTCGACGGCGTATCCGTGCATCAACAATCTCGGGTATGCGACGTGTAGTTTTCCGACGCCGGACGTGCAGGCGTGGCGAGTGCGTCCTCTCCTCTTTTTTTGAGTCGAATGAATGAATGAATCCAATGAATGGATATGAATTGGGGGAAATAACACAGGCCGTCGCGGTCGCTGTATCGTCGCCGACGTTGCCCATCCCGCCCACGTCTGGGTACACCGCGATCGGACTAGGCATCGCGGCGATCTCGTCGGTCGTGCTAAAGTATACGGTCGTGCCACCGCGGTATCATGCATACGTGCCGTACGTCGTTTTCTCGTCTTCTGCGATCCATGCTTGTTTCACGTGTTGACGTCATCACCTCTTTCCTGGCATGGCGTGGTGTGGCGTGGTGTATTTGGCGTGTGATGTGTGTGTGTATGTGGGGGGGTGGTTGACGTGGGTGCATACTCGAAACGGGCATCGCGGATCCCCAGCAACTTTAACGCGATCGGAATGGGTTTCATCATGAGTACGTCCGCCTTCTTCCTCCTCCTCCCCCGTTTCCCATTCCCTAAACTCACCCCCTCGGTAGACGTGAGCACGTATCCCATCGCCATGTCGTTTGGATCGACCATTGCGCTCGTATGGCGTCGGTCGTACGTCCCCGTCTTTCCTCCTCCATTCCCTCCTTTGCTTATTCCCCCCCGACAGCTTCTTCGCACATTACGAACTCTTTTGTTACCCCATCGCAGCAGGGTTCATCGCTGGCGAAGGCCTAGGCGGGATCGTCACGGCCGTATTGACGATCGCAGGCGTGAGCGGGGCGGTGTATGGTACGAGCACGGGGTGTCCGGGGGGCGTGTATTGTGGATGAAACCTAGCTTGTGACTCTTTTTGAATCAAATGAATCCTGTCAGTCGTGCAACAGAAGCGTCCAAGGACCAAAAAGGCCCAATATAGGTTGGACAAGGAACGTGAACAATGAATCGCCGAGGCAGTGGCATACGGCCACGTCCGCGGAACGGATCATGCCAGTGAGGGCCGGGCGACTTGTATTAAACCCGATTGCCACCGTCCCCCCATCAAATGGGTCGACTGGGCGGTCCCTTTTTTTTTCTTTTCTTTTCCCCTGCTTCTCCTTCTCGCACTTGGGGTCTTCCTTTTTCATTCCCGTCCATCGACGTTTAGGAGATGACATGTACGGATAGATCAACGATCACAGCAAACACAAAAAGGAATGTATAATAAAAAGCAACCGCTCTCATCCTCGTCGTCATCGTTGCTGTCGTCGTCATGTTGATGTGTAATAGATGCCGTTGGTATGCAAACAAAAAGATGTCGTGTCATGTCGATCATGCAGAACAATGCAATGGAAAACAATGCAATCAAGAAATCAACCCCGTAGAGGATAACCACGACGCTTGCCCGCAGAGCGGGCGTGGTATCGATCCCGTTCCCGCTCTCGCTCCCGTTCCCGATCGCGGGTACAGGTCGAGGACGAGGTAAACGCAGGGCGCAATGCCGTCGAGACGTTTGGATCGGTGCAGGAAATGGCATAGGCAGGGATGGAGGGTCTATAAATATACTCGGACTGACGAGGGTGGTTGGCCGGCTGTCGGGCCGGAGAAGCGGGTCGAGACCAGGCGGAGCCATCGCTGGAAGAAGCAGAGGAAGATGCCGCGGAGACATGCAGGGAAGTGGAGGGGTGGGGAGGTGGCGCAGGGTGGCGGGTGGCTTGGTCGACGTCCATGGGATAGTCGTCGTCGTCCGAGTAGTCGTCGTCGTCCGAGTTGCCCTCGCTGACGCTCGAGTTTGTGGCAGGGGGGGACATGAGGGTGTGATGATGGGGGACGTGGTGGGAATAGACGCCTTGGCGGGGTAGGTCGGAGTCAGGGAGACGGATGGGGGCACTGCGAGAATGATTGCGCCAATGACGGCGCATGTTTGAGTTGACGTTGAATTCGCGGCCACAGCCCGGATATGGACACCGATACGCTATCGAGACAACGTTATCAGCACCCACGAAAAAAAGGAAGAAGAGGACACGTTGCGTGATGAAATTAAAAATATAAAAAAAAAAGAGCGCCACGTACGCTTGGCCCCCGTGTGGGTGTTTACGTGAATCTTCATGCTGCTCGGACGGTTGAAACGTTTCCCGCAGTGGGGACACTGGTGCTTCTTGCCCCTCCCTTCGCCTTGGAGGGCGGCGCCGGGGATATCAGACGACCTGAGATGGAGACGCCGGCCGTCGGGGGAGATGAGGGGGCCGACGGGGTGGTCGGATACGGGAAAGGAGAGGATCGTCGAGGTGGGAGAGCGGAGATGGGCAAGATCGGCTTCGCGGGTGATCGACGGGGTAAAGTCCCTGGGATGCCTGGTATCGGGGAGGATCTCTCGGACGGGGCGGTGCGGACGGGGACGTTGCTGGTGGGGTGAAGCGATTGCGACGCGAAAGACGGGGGCTGAGCCGTGCATGCCTGGGGGGGTGCTGGCAGAGGACGCGCGTGGACGGAGGGTGGTGCTGGAGGCGACGTGCTCGAGGGACGAGGTGACGGGGTCTGCGCGGAGAACGTTGAAGGAGTAGTTGGGCTGTCTGGCAGACTCGGAGGAGGAGCTTGACGGGGGTGGGGAAGGGAGATGTCTTGGTGGCAATAGAGCGGGAGACATTTCTGGATGGACCAAAGGGTGAGTGAAACACGACGGGGCCAGCGAGACAAGGACGGAACCTGGAAAGATGTCTCTGATGCTTGGGAGGGGAACGCGAGACATGGTCGACGGGAGGGGGGGGGTATGAGAGAGGGAGGGAGAGAGAGAAAGAGATGGGAATATTTATGTAAATGTAGATGACCTTATCCGCCGATCTCGTCGTCCCTACGTGCGGCAAATCTCATCCCCAATCCGGGTTTCAATCGCCGCATGCAGCGGATTTGCGTCTTTGGTTCACCGCCCCGACGTGCGCGGCCTGAGATCGACGGCGACCACGAAAAATTTATTTATTCCCCCGTGCAACCCCAATTGCTGTACAGATCCTCGGGATCGTCGGCCCTTTCCAAAAAAAAACCGTCGGACGTCTCTCCCTTCCGATTCGCTCCCTCTTTCATTTCAAGTTGCCGGTCACGCGCCCCACACGCCCTCCACCTCCACTTCCCGTGCTGCCCGTTCCCCCTCTGGCAACGCAATCGCACCACCCCGCCGACTCGACAGCCTGTCCCACACCGCCATGCTAACCAGCCCCAGCGGGTGCAGCACCGTAAACAACACCACCGTGATCTATCCCCAGTCAGCCCGCGTCCGCCAATGCACAGAGTCACGCACGAAAACCGGCGCAGGCTTGGGCGTTGCGGTCCAGATGCTGATGCAGATCCACGTCGCCGCAATCGCCCAAACCACGTCCCGTCGAAACACCACCACCGCCAGGCCCAGCACGTTGACGGCCATCACCACTGCAAATCCCGGCCACGCATCCCGCGCATACTCTTCCGGGTGCGCAGGGTCGTACGACATCCCCAGCGTAATGCTGGAAAAAAAAAAAGGACATCAGCCATACCCCCTCATCCACCGCTCTGCCACGTACAAGAGCGAATACGGAAAGAGGAGCGACAACGGCAGAATCATGAAAAACCGGAGTGGGGCGTGGATGAGTGCCATGTCAAACGGGCGGCCGTATGTCGGTGCGTGGTACACCAGTAGCGCAATGTTCGAGTACACCAGCAAGAGGAGGATGATCCCGAGCAGGATCGTCGAGACTAGAAACAGGCGCAGCACCCATGCCATGGCCCACAACGCCATGGCCCAGTTGGCGAGCACCAGGGAGAGGCCGACGCCCTTTACTAGGGCCTTCTGCACAAAAGGTCAGCGTCGTCCACACCCGCAGCCCGCGAATCGACCTTTGTATCCACGTTCCTCGCAAACACGAGCAAGAGGCAGTAGCCGACTTGGAACAGGTAGATGAGAATCACATAGACGGTGAGCCAGGCTGGGTGCGGCGAAATCGACGTTGGGTAAAGCTTGATGATGCCCACTACACACGTTTTCGTCAGAGATTCATCCACGACCAATGATGCGCACCGATGGACGGTCGGACGATGGCAGAACACACGAACATGGTCGCAACGCTGATCAGGAGCGACAGCGGTGTTAATACCTGAAGTCTGCGCAGATCAGCACCCCGCACCGTCGGGCCGGGAAACGAGACACACCGGATGAGCGACAAATATTCTTGCACGGCAGGATTGGATGTGTCGACGGGCAGCGATTCCATCTTGGATGGCAAGGAGGAGGAGCTCCTAAACACCTGATGTCATCTTCCACATATGTTACAAATATGATCAAATACAAAGTGCTTAATCGTGGGAACAAAATTTAAATTGCGTAGAAAAGACCCCTAACTTCCCAGAGGATAAGCTCAATAGACAACTCGACGCTTTTGGGCCCCCTACATGCTTGCTGCCTCCGTCCGTCAATCGAAAGGACGTCTCGACGAGAGATACGCAGACGTGTCAGCGTGCGAGCCGTGGTTGTTGAACGCGCTGCGCCATGGACACAACGAGTTCGGTTGGTCAGTGAGCCACGCAGTTCTTTTCTCCGAATGCACGTGGATAGAGCTGCCTCGATCAGGACCGGGAACAGACGTACATCATCCAAAACACCTCGTCCATTACACGATTTTGTGGTCGAAGCATTTGGGAACGTCGGCTACGCCGTATTCGCACTCGACATGCACGTCCGAGACACGTTCGCCCATGCACTGTCCAAAAACACATGTCCAAAAGCATGGTGCACTGATGTCACGTCGATAATCATAAACGATTTTACGCGGCCGTCATATCGAACGCTGAGGTACGAGTTACATTTTTTTTAAAAAAATAAACTGAAATCCCCCTTTTGGCTCATTAAATACGCTAGGATCTCGTAGAAGAGTACCAGGAGATTTTCGTTGCGCGCGTCCTCGTACGAGCTCTGCCAAGCACCGCACGAAAAAAATGAAAAATAAAAAACCGAGTCGACCGACTGTCGTTGTGTTCGACGAAATTCACGCCCTGGAGGAGAGAGAGTGCAAGGATGCGTGGTCTCGATACGGCGAGCTGCGACGCGCGCTGCACGGACTCGGAGATCTTCCTCTCTAATTCGATCTCCATCTTGACCAGCTCGACGGTGCTGCTCGTCGACGCGACGTTGCGTTTTCGTTTTGCGGGCTCGGATCCGACAAGTTAGTATTGATGTCACAAGTCACGTCCGACGAGCACGTCACATCCTAGCTCTCGCCCGTCGCTCTCTCCGTTTTAATTTGTTAGATTTGGGATGGATGTGTCAATAGCGTGGTCGAGGGTGTGCCAAGGCCTGTCCAAGAAAGAAACAAGGGTGATTGGGAAATTTGGTCGAGAAGGCGACTCGGAGGGGGCGGGATGAATAGAAGGATAGCCCCAGCGCTTTTCGACGTAGTAAAACTGCTTTTATTAGATATATGATTAGACACTTTTCTTCTTTTAACCGTCCTTTTTAGCTGGACCTCGTAAATACAACTGCAAAGAATCGTTTGTCGGAAACGATCTAGATAGGATATGATGCAATGCTGCGATCGGTGTTTTCCGAAATATCATGCCATCCACATTTCGGCGAGAGGGAGTGTTGATACGGGAGGAGAGTCGGTTTTAGTCATTAAAATGTCCTGGGATGAATCCTGGACTGAGGTTGATAGGGGAACGAGTGCGTAATTAGTATTTACTAGCACCGTAGAGCTGATAGTAGGGAGGGCAGGTGTGTGATTACGTAATATCATGGAGGCTGCAACGACCGTTGCGCTACACACCGAGCTCACCGAGTATGCCAACCTTATCCGCACACTCCGTACGGCGCGCACGCTGGACCTCACCACACATCTTCTCCAACACGCTGCTCATAAAGATGACGATGAACCCGATACATGGACAGTCTGGCCTCTCATCGATTGCCCCGTTCCAGAGTGGTCGCTCGGAGATGAGATTCGTTTATTGGGAGACGCGGCTATGCGACGTTTGATGCGCGCTGCGGACGGTGGCGAGGCGGCGCATGATACAGACCATGGCGATGATCACGATCTCGTCTCGTCGGACTCGGACGTGGATGATCTCGACGAGTCCGCGATGGACTGCCTCGTCACCCACACCGGCGCCGTGCTCGTCCACATCTTGAACCTCATGGCTGACCAGAGGCCCTCGGGCCCAGGGAGCATGCAGAACAGGCTATCACCGATGAACTGGGAGGACGTCATCAGTCTGCTGGCCGTCGGTGGCGTCGTCGACCCTACGTACGTTCCACGCCCGTACCCTTTACTCCGGGCTCCCCCCTTTTTTTTCCCCTCCGTTCTCATCGCGATATGCAGCGTCTTGCGGCGTGCGCAAGCGCGTTTGGAGCGTATATATGGACCATCGACTATACGAGGCAAGTGGGATCGCCTTTTTTTTTATTCTTCAGGCACGGCCGCTCACATGATAGCACAGCCATGGAAAGAAATGCATCGTTTGCCCCTGTCAAAGCGCGATTCGCAGCGCTGGTGTCCGCCGGGGAGGATCAATTGTTCGCGCCTCCTTTACTCCCTCGAACGCGTCGGAAAGAAGCCATAGGTAATCGCTGTCCCAGCTTGGTCATACCATTCGGAGAGGGCATCACCGACACGCTTTCCAGGTCATTCGTACAGAACAAGAGCAAAATCGCGCGCCATCGATGACGCAGACGCGGAGATGGATACATGACACATGTGACAAAGATCTCCCACCTGTTACTTCCATCCCATTCCCATACTCTGACCCGAATAATCACGGCTGCCTCGACTTGTGTGTGTGTGTGTGTGACATGACACTTGACGCTGGTTGCATGGATACTACGTTGCATGACACCTTGTGGCGTGGCTCATTGCGTTCCCCTTCTCACGTTTTTGGGCTAGTTGGGCGTCATGCTGGGCGACAAGGATAGTTCCCGCTTCAAAGGCGCAACGTTGCCTGCCCCTGGACGCGCCACGTCAGCACAGACGATCGTCTGACGATGAGCGTGCGTCCCATTTTTAGTCCCAACGGATCGCTGTATCCGCAGCTGGCATTATGGAATAAAGCGCACGTCATGCACGATCACGGCCGGACAGAGTGCCTGGGGATAAGTACATGCTTGCGTGAATCTGGTACAACGGCACACCGCATCGTCGCTAGGCGCGCTGATGTACGCAATTTGGGGTACGATAACAACGTCCAGATCGGTCTGGCGCTCTCGACGTCCGTACAGGAGTGGACAGGGATTTGCTCGTTCTCGTTCAATCGGTGATCGCGACCTCGAACAGAAAGATGGCCCTGCGAGGAGTGGGATTTTACGCTGTGGATCCCGCTCTGCGCGGAAATTGGTGGGCTGTGTTGCTCGGAGCGCCGATGCGGCCGAAATCGTTTGTCACGTTCTTTTTTCCAATCAGTCTCCATTCCACGGTTTCTACAGGAAGACGGATATGGGTATGCTACTACAACCGAGGGCATCCAGACAGACCACGACGAGATGAGGATCCTACGTGGGAGGTGTCTATGGGTCATGGAACAAGCAACGGTGGAGAGACTAGATACCGCACTACGGCGGATTCCCCAAACACCGACTTGCCATGATCCCAAGAATCCCGACCCAAGTATTCCGATAATTTTTTTTTTTTCGACTTTGATCGCGGTTTTTGAGGGGGTGCTGCGGGGAGCGCGGTCGTGCGTGATTGTCGGTCGCGTGGCGGAGGGGTGGAGATGAATGGGGCAGGGCGGATGACGTGAGTTTTTTTTAAAAAAAAAATCATTTATGAACCTGATGGTAGTGCAGGGTCGAGAGTGTTTAAACTGATCAGTGTACAATAAGCAGACATGGAGCACCGCCGAGGGGGAGGTTTCTATTTACAAACAAAGTTGGTCGTCGTCGTTTGATCGTGGGCGTGTAATAAATACCGCACAGTCTTGAACACGGACTCGATCGGACGGTTTAAATTTCTACGGCGCAGCGGGAACGGGTTCCTTGGATGAAACAGGCACAACTAAACCTACACTGAATATATGGTATGACCATGCTAAGAATCCTAACATTCCAATAGAATATAGCGTAAACCATACCTAAATAATCGAAGATGGGTTTACCTGAGAAAATTGAAACGATATGACTAACAATTCCAAAACCAGCTGTATCTGGTCGCAGGATAGAGCCCTGTTTATTGACAGGTGGAGCATTGCCATCATGGGGCGTGGGGTAAAAAGTGAATTCAACAGAGTGTCCAATGGATAACTCGACCACTGTCTGTATGGTCTGTCTTCCCTTGTGCATTCAGCGGACGATTCTGGGTAGCGAGTTTGATGCTGTTGTTGAGAGTGAAAGTTGGAGCGTGGCCATGGCATGCGAACGAGGGGCCCAATGGCCAGGCACGCTTAACATTGATTATCGCCTGGACGACTTAATCCTTATGGCTTGGTGCCGTACTGTCGTCGCCAGGGGACGATTCGCCTCCGGGTCGGTGGGTCGAGTTCATGTGTTGGATGACGGGTCAAAGACTTCGTGCGAAAACGTTCCAAAACCATGCAATTGTCAACGTGTATATAGCGTGTTGCCAGAGGTACGATCGGTTACTTAACCTAATGTCTGTAACTTGTACTTGCTGATACGATTCCCGAGGTTACTTTAAATGTTCCTGGCGCGCGTCGAGCCGAAGTAAATATACGCAAGACTACCAGTGCAGATTCCGCTACGTACGATTTTTGCCAGTTGTATGTTACTGACGATCATCATCATTGCAAGGTTCAAACGAGCGTGGGACGTCACGTAAGTCTTCGCACAACGATGATCACGGGACCCGAGTAGCGCCGAGCCTTCCTGTGCGCCGCAAAACGCAAGGAAACCGCGCTTTCGTCTTGCACCATGCTCGAATACTGGCCACCTCGAAACATTTTTTTTTTTCCGCCTTCGCAATTCACGACAACGAAGTTAGGATTTCAAGACCGCGAAGAACTGGTGTATTAGATTCATCCACAGCGGCGCCTTCGTTCCGATGATCGGACTATCTTCCAGTAGCGAACCGGGAGAGATGAACCGGCGGGGATGAGCCGAACGTGCCTTGATTGATAGTCTGGCAAGTTCACCTGTGAGAAACGTTGCTGCCTCTTGGTTACGTACACGCCACTCATGACGACGCGTTTTTCGTCAGTACTGTATTCTGCGTGTTGCCTCGAGATTCGGACGACGCTCGGTCATGCGCGTTCGAGATTCGCTTCGAAACGGCAGTCTATTTGGGTTGGAGACTGAGAGGAAGAAAGTGCCCACACTTCGATGCTACCCTATCTGAAGTCTACTCATGTGTGTATTGTCGCTTGGCTTTTTTTTGACTTCGTTTTTCTGAAAAATGGATATTTAGAAACAACGGAGAAGTGTTTACAGGACAAGACTGATATGCTACCAAGGATTGGTGTGTCGTTTATCTCCCTTGTCCTCTATTTTCCTAATGTCCTCATTAGCCGAGGGTAATCCTCGCCGAGGAAGGATTGGTGTATTTGGTGTTGGTAAATGAAGTACTGTCACCGTAGACGCATAGTCATTTCTTTTGTAGGATCATACAGCCTATTTCCTCTAACGGACCGCCCATTCGTATCTTCCAGAGGTGACGGATCTACATTCATTTTTGTAATGTACGAGCTCGGGCACCGTTGCAGGCCACGGAGTGGAATACTACTGGAAAGACGACAGGGACCAGGTGGCCCGAGTCACTCTTCACAGCGGATCGGTTGCTCATATCGGTAGTTGTATGCTCGTCGTGGTGACCTCCCTCTGAAAGAGGCTTCAAATCTACGGATGACGTTCGAGATCTCCCTGCGCGAAGCGGGTCCCAAGCCACCCACGTTGGAGTATATGCGATTCCTCGCGTCTTCAGTCGCGTTCATGATCAATTTGAGAAGCATTACAATGTTTGTCGATGAACATTGTATTGGACGCATCGAGAAGGTGCCAAAAACCATCCCAACAGCTGACATTCTTGTGGACATTCCAGTTCATCGGGTATTATGAATTCAGCGAGATCCAATGTCATCGTGAGTCTTCTTTTTGAGTTCACGTCTTATGATCATGGAGCATGTCGGACTAGCGGTATCGATTTCCGCCGAGGTCATGTATACGGCACAAGCTACGGCTACCAGAAAACCGCCGTCTCACGAAGTTGCCGATTCTCTGAACAGGGAAAACTCCGCTTCCGGTCAATTCCCGTTTCAGCCGGGGACTACAGCAATGCCGCAGTTGCTGGAAGACCCTGCTTTGTTCTCGAGATGTCGGTCGACCTCACCATCTTCACCGCAAATTTAGTAGTCGAGCTGGACGACAAGTTTTCAGCAGAATTACTTTGGTCAATAATGAAATAGCCACCTTCATAGCTCACGTATGGCTTGATATATGTCAGTGTCTAGATTCCCATCGTTCTTTGGTAGGGTTGTTGACTGGGCATGTAAGGACCGGCACAGACGAATATGATCGGAGCCATCCGCCAGTTGTGCGGGAATCTGTACTCCAAGGACTTCGTGCTGAGGTCGGTAACCCTAATTTTGAACGTGAAATTCCCTGACTGACCACATTCCAGTGTTATAATGCACATATATTCATTGTTCGTACATATACATGCTGTTATCCGAGACATTTTTAGGGTATCCCACAGGATAAACCACAGGGATCGGTGACCACATGCCTCACTTTATTCCTACCGTCAAGCATAGGTGTAGACTTGGTATGAGCGGTACTTCATTCAATTGTATTTACATAATGCTCACGGTTCCCAAGCAACCTCTCCCTACATCCCTCATACCCCACGGTATCATCTCAGAGTTCTCTCTTGCCGAGCCGATGAATTTCGGCTGGAAAGAATTTATCGTCACGAACTGGCTCACACACATCTCGCGTGCGGAAATCGTGTCGATTGACTCCAAATACGATCCACTAATTCGATTGAGTAGACAGGGCGCGTTCTAAGTGTCCTTTCTCATGTATGGGACATCACCGCCGGGTACGCTGTATCAGCTAGCGCAGAAGTCCTTCCTTTGCAACGCAAACATATCGCTATTCCAAGATCTCGACTTGCCAATCGTTCGGTTCACAACGGGACTGGACATCGGGGGGGGGGGATTATGCTTCCTTCCGTTTATTAGCATACGAAAACATGTCTCTCCCGAGCTCCTTTTGGACATGTGAGCGAGCTACCCTGTTCTGCCGGATTCTTTACTTATTCGCGCATTTAGAATTGTGGGAACCGAGAAATGGGGTATACCCGACCTCATCTAGTCTTATTCAAGTACAAAACACTTATACCTGGGACGATTCCAAGTTGAAATTGTGTTTACAATGGGAGGCATGAATGGAGATATGGGTGCCAGAACACGTTATCGTGCCGATGTGCTCTGCTCGCCACCGGACATCTTCCGGAGACTCCAACTGCCAGTGATTGACTGGGGGTAAGAAAGTGAGATGGCAAAATGAATCTGATCAAGGTGGATAATAATGTATTTGGTTATCACAGAACATACTTGATCGAATTCTATCTAGCCGAACTGTTGTACCGCCTGGGTTTACGCCTATACCCACCTCTGGATGTTATCGTGAATCCCTACTGATCCAGACGTCGTGGTCAGGGATACTGCCTTCTAGTATTTGTGCAATAACCTTCGGTTGAAATACTCACATTACGATCCGGATAACTTTCGACACGTTACATTCATACCGGCGGAAAACGGAGATGGAACTTGCCTTGTGAGATAGGAGATGTACGAGGCTTACACTCGCTCTGTTTTTCCTGTTAATGTATGTTCCAGTGTTTTCGGGGACTCGATGGAAAGCGCTTGGCCTTTCTGTGTGCCGGATAGTTACCGAGCACCCTCTGCCGAACCAGGTGTACGGAAACATCCAACTACATCTGCACTCGCTTGATTGTTAGAAATCACGTCGCCTACTACTGGAGTGGCAGCCCGCCAATGGTTCGAATGCTTATTCAACTCTATGTCAAGTAAAGTATTCGTCGTATCTTGCTTTGCATATTACTTCAACCATGCTCTAAGCTTTTCGCAACTGCAGCTCACCAGATTCTCCATGTTTCTTGCGGTCGGCGCCAATTCGCTCCTAATCAGTGTTACTTGGGTGGAAAAGGTACGAGAGACGAGTTCCACACAAAAGATATTCTGCAATTCCAATAAAACTCTAAGAAATACGATGTCCAAACCGATCTTGCTTGGCACTTGTCGCAAGAAGACTTCCGAAGGAGGAGATGATGAACGCGTCTTGCAAGAACCCAGTCATCAATAGCGGTAGGAATACCCATCAAATCTTTGGAGACGCGATCTTTGTGGCACAACGGGATGGGCTAGAAGGTAGGAATGTAGTGCTGATTCTCATGGGAGTCTTTCTAAGACTTTGAATAAGACTTATGTACCACTAGGGTGCCCCGAAGAAGGGTACAGAATGTCGAGCGGGATACTTGATACCAAGATTTCTGTCAAAGTTCGGTCGCTGATCGTCCGGCGGCTCCTCCATCAGGGCGCTCATATCCAGGTCCGGGTCCTGGCTTCCTGGCTTCCTACTTTCTGAAATATCAAAGTCAGGGTTGAGAGGGGTTGCTCGTGTCCAAAACTCTTGCCATCGAGAACGATCGGACGATGGGAACGGAGGATGCACGGGCAATTACTAAGTGTGATGAAGTGGGGCGGATTGAATTGTGACTTTGGAATAACATGGAACTGGACATGTACCCGTGAGTCGAGATGCCATTGTGTTCGTTTCTGTGACTCATCGAGACGAAAAGAATTGCAACTGCATTATGTTGATTACTGTTCGGAACAACCAGCTAGAGTCAGTGACATCCGAATTTTTTCACACCCCTGGATACTGAGTTGGTTCCACACTTATTGTCGGCGTATGGCCCACGAGTTCATGTTCCATGATTTCTGAACAGGATGGGGAGCAACTGGGAGAAGTAGCGGGAGAACTCCACTCTCGTCACTGTATACCCGGTACTATCACTCCAACGACTCAGACTTTACAGAGATTGGTCTTCATTTCCGATCAGGGTACCAGCTTCGCAAGCTCCGAGTCCTCTAGCTCTGCCCGATGGTGTCGAATACTTCCTCGATTACGCTGTTACCTCATTTCGTAGACCGTGGCTCTAGCGTCGCTCGTAAACCAATTCAGAGCAATACCCGTCATTCTGTTTTGTGTGGACACTGGGAGCTACCAGATGTGCTTCGACACCACCCCAGTGTTCGTGGTACGCTTGACTATTGGTCGAGTTCTCTATCGCTTATATTCTCCGGGTAATGGACTCTCACCTCGATTCGCCCTTGAAACTATTTTTTTCTAGACCTTCCTCACTCCAACGAATTCATAACTGGCATGCGTGATATGTTTGCTCATTTCATCAACATCGTTGCCTCCACTGATGAGTTCTATGGGGTTTCGCCGTCCCTTATACGAATCTTCCAAAACACTATGGGAGTGCCTATTGTGTTTAATCAGAGAGGAGCGACTTCATTGACTTGCGGCTCTTTAAAGCATGGCATAGATCTCCAGTTCCGGGGCTGAAACTAAACACTGCAGACGATCAGGAAGCACTGAAAAAAGGCACCTCATGGCTGGCCTGGATATCGTGGTGCGCCCCACCTCCACCTCCACGTGCGCCATTCCCATTCAGCTCAGCCGAGATCGTAGGATCTTTATGGTTCCACGCAAGCTAGCATACAACCTCACTGAGCAGCATACTTCCGACCACGAATTCACTTCAGGCCATTTTGTTGTGGTCGATAGCTAGCTGTGCTGATACATTCGCTTCTTCTTTCTTGTACGAGTCTGCCTATGGTGTCCAAGCCGTTGCTTACAGTTATAATACATACTTGAGGTCTGGATAGCCGACCTATCCCAACCCACAGCGTGTCTAGCGGGCTGCTTCAACAATAGCATTCTCCATGAAACCCCAAGACTCGTTAGGACCCGTGACCTTGCCGGGTGGCCCACCGGCGTATACTTCGGTGCATCCTCTGTTACCCTAATTGACCTATTCAGATCAGCTACCTCACCGGACCTGCGAAAGCGTGCGCGCAAAGCACAGCCAAGATTTATCAGCATCTCGAGTCGATCCCATGTGCCCTTAAATGTTGTATTCATTAAAACTGCCTCGATTGCAGAAATTGCGTTGTCAATATCCGAGAGCTCGTCTGATAGCTGAAAACATTGAAAAAATAGCTGTCCGAGTTTATTGAGCAGGAAGGGTTTGGACGGATCATCATCGGGGATGACTTTCGCAGCTTCGTAACATCCCTCCAGTAACACGTTTAACAAATTGTCAAGACGGGAGAGTTTGGTACGCGTTTCAAAGCGTAGTAAAAGCAGTTGAAAGATGTCTTCGAGCGTAATGAGCCGCTGAGAGTGGCCTCGTATGGTAAGCGCAATAGCCTTGTCCATTCTGGAAATGGCTGCATCAAAGTCAGAAATGGCACCCAAGACTTCAAAACGCGTGGAGTAAACAAAACTGAGAAGTCAAAGTATCTTGGGACGCGCAAAGTGGCTATCATGCATGAGTTTCATGGGTCTCTCCATCATGGAAATAGCACTATCAAGGTCATCGATGCCTACGAGATGATTACGGTAACGGAGGAACTGTGAGTGGGCAGAAGTGGCAAGTAATGCAGGACATTCTGGGCGGTGATTCTGGGTGAGCTCAAAAGCCATTCTGAGCTTGGAAGTTGGCTGAAAGAAGCCACTCTTCCCATTGGGAAGTTGCTCGAAGCCAAAGAGCAATGCATTACAAAGGATAGTAAGTCTGATAGGATAGTCAGAATTGTTGTCTGGCGTGCACCGTATAGCATCCTCGATGAGAGAAATAGATTTGCTAAGGTCTGCAGGATTGTTGAGAAGTTTGGGCACATTTAGAAACAGAATACCGAGGTTGGTAAGTATGACAGGTTCAAGGGGTGACCACAGTGTGTCAACTGCTTGGATTCTTTGTATTCCAGAAGAGCATGCCAAAAATATTCAAGGGAGTATGTGACATTTACTTTTCTTAGGTGGTTCTGGTAACAAAGAAGAGTATTGTGGCCTTGATCAGTTAGTTGTGCAAGCCAGTCTACCCACTCACTTGATCTGAAGGCGGCCTCCAACCCTTCACTGGGGGACCACGTACAGTGACCTCCAAAACCCTTTCAATAACTAACCCTGATGCAGTGCGCGAAGCGCACTGCAATCACCTGGAATAATCACACCAAGCTTTGCTGGAGAGAAAGATAGTACATACTCTTGGCTAC
>JBBPMM010000430.1:0-23794 GCA_038090335.1 Solioccasus polychromus
TTTTCATAAGTCCTTTCTACTACTTAGACCCTTACTCTCATGGCTTCGATGTCTCTTTTGATGTTCAGGCCTTGTGTCATTTTCATTATGTCATCAGGTACTTCTTCCATATGATACTTAGAAGTCCGGGTATACCCGGACTATAAAATTTTGTATTTGTCATTTGAAATGACAGCTACTGTTTGCTCACTTACCATCACTGTTGGGAAACTGTCTCCCTCACTGTTTATACTGTCTACCACACCATTTTCTGGACTGTGCTGCCAGTCTTCATGCCTCATCACACTCTATGATGCCCGGACTACTACCAACGACAGTCCAGAATATGACTGGACTGCTTTGTATGCGCCCTACTTTGTTCTAGGACTAACCCTACTCCAATAGAGTCCCTCTGGGGTGAACATATTCGCTCCCCAATTACCTGCAGACTATCTCCAGGTGGCCAGGACTAGCAGTCCATTCAACCACCTTTCAGTCTATTCAGCGCCTTTGCTGCTAGCATTCATTGCTCAGTAGTCAGGAAGCTGATGTGGTTCAATACCCAATCAATCGACAGATTGTAGCGGGTGAGCCAGTTATGTCCCAAGACTAATGGACAAGAGGAATCCAGCGGAGTGACATAGAATGTCACAGAGGTGACATCGCCAGAGGGAAAACAAATACTGAGATCGGATGCATGGGTAATGTGGGAATTGGAACTTCCATCAAGGAGTTGGAGTGAAAGCAGAGTAACTTCGCAAGTACTGATTGCATCTTTAAGTACAAAGGTGGAATCTATGAAGCAGTCGGTGGAACCAGAATCAATTAAGGCAGAGACCGACGAGGTATCATAGGTGAGAATGGAGACAGAAGGCATAAGGGAATTTGGATCAGAAAGAGCGGACACATTTAGTCTTGGCTCCATCAAGGCATGGTAGGAGTCAATGCAATCTCCAGCCCGTGTGGAGCACTGGGGATTGCAGACTATTTTTTTGACTCCACAGAGGCAGGAGTCTCAGATGGAGTAGCCTTAGCTGTGCAGGCCTTTGCTTTAGCTGCCTTCGAGGTGGCCTTAGGACATTCTTTGGCGTTGTGTCCTGGCTGACCACAGAACATGCTGTTATGCTGAGGCTAGTAACTCAGCTAGTAACCGATGAAGTATATGTGGTGGTATATGCCTATACACCTTCATGGTAATCCCAGGATGATTACTATGAGAACGGTCGTCTCCCAGTAGAGGATATCAATGCGTCTGTAAGAGATGTCTGCCTGAACAGTTGCAAGGAATATAATCAGCTGATAGGTCACTCCTTGATGAGTGAGGAAACTCCTTAATGTGGTGGCTTGTAGGACTGGAATGGTGATGGTCTCGCTCGTCCTGAGTGGCTTGCTGGTTACTAGGCTTGGATTGCATAGAACTAGCTAAGGTACATGGGTGGAGAGTCTACCTATTTATAGGTAGAGGGATCGTGCACAGACCAAGAGGAAAAAGGAAACTATCTAGAATGTTCCAGAGAATGATAACTATAGTGGGTAACCCTTAGCTCTGGTGCTACAAGGTAAAACAGGCGAATTCAGGAATGGAAGGAATAGGAACAAGACTTCGGGAAAGATAGGGATTGTACAGAAAGAATAGGAATGAAGGAAAAGATAGGAGGTAGAACCGTAACCGTAACATTACCCCTCTCTGAATCCTTAGCTCACTGAGCTGAGTTATTCTCACCTCCTGATGAACTATGATCCTCTATAATCCAACCTGCGACAGGAGGATTGGTGGAGACGTCAGGACAATGAGAGAATTTGTGACCTGGGGTGCCACATCCATCACATGGGAGTCCTCTGCAAGAACTCTTTTGATGACCAGGGGCCCATAAGAAGCATTTCAGGCAGCGATACTCCTGACACTCCATATACCAGTGTCCCCATTGTTGACACTTAAAGCACTGATCCAATCGAATAGGGGGGTTAGGGGGGAGTTGACATTGATGGGCCAGTCAGGGGCTCCAGGAGATGGTGAGTGGGGTGGTGGTGGTGGAGTAGTAGAAGGACAGGATGCCAGATGGTCAGGTAAAGGCTGCATCCACTCTGGCTGGGGAGTCCACATAGGTCTGGTGGGTTCTGGTACCAGGAGAGTAGGGGAGTTGTCGTAAGATGAGAGGCGGGGTTGAGTAGGTACAAAATAAGGGGTAGGTCAGTGTCAGGGACGACAATGTGGTCTATGAGTAGGAGCAGGAGAAGAGGGTGAAGACGGGGGACTAGGTGAAGAGAGGGAGGAAAGAAGAAAATGGGGTTTGATCCCGTTGGCAATGGTCAAGGGGTATCCTGGTAATGGGTCTCTTTGGTGGGAGTTAGCCCATTGAGAAGAGATTGGAGAGTGGGAATAGTAGAAGAGGGGATTCGGTTCATGAAGAACCAGAAGCCTTCAGAATGCATAAGGTCAAGGAGGTGATCCAGTGTCTGCTGGGTGGAATGGTCGATAGCCCGCATGAACGCAGAGCTGACTCTGGAGCAAGAATGTTGAAAGAGCAGATCAGTAGTGTAGATCTGATGGTACAGGCATACCATCATTTGTAATGAGGTTGCCTGGCTCCAGAGGGGGTCATGCTCAATGCAAAACAGGGGGTGGGGGTTGGCAAGGACGGTTCCAAAAAGGACGCAGTGATAGGAAATGGGAAGACATTCAGCATAGATGGCGATGGATGACATAGTAAGAGACGAAAAGTGACAGATGAATGGGGTGTAAAGGTGGTTGAGCAGAGTCTCAAAGATGTTGTTGAGCTTTATACTCTTCGAGTACCTTGGAGGCATTCCCAAGATTGGATTCCAGTTCCCATGTATTCTCAGCAGAGGAGTACCCTTTCCATTTTACAAGGTATTGTCACCGACCTCGTGTTCTGTGGTGATTGAGGATATCCCATTCTTCTTCTCCTTCTATCTCCTCCAACAGTGGTTTTAAAAAATTGGGTCCATGTTTGGGGGTTTCCCAATAGGACGACAAGAGTGAAGCATGAAAGACATTGTGAATTTTCCAAGATGGGGGAAGATGGAGTTCATATGCAAGGGAAGAAATGACCTTAGAGATTTCAAAGGGGCCTTCTTGATGAGGGAGGAGTTTCTTGGATGTGTGGCAGAAATGGAGGTTCCATGCTTCTAACCAAACTTTATCTCTGACCTTCCATGGTTTGAACTTGGAAAAGGTATGTTCCTTCATGATATGAGTGGAATTCTCATGAGCCACAAGAGCTTCTTTCCATGCTTCCTCTAGGAGGGTGGGATGCTTTTCTAGAGCAGGGATAAACATTTTTCCAAGAGGGGGGTATCCCCTTGGTTCATATCCGAACATCAGGGAGAACAGGGTTTTTTGAGTGGAAGCATGAACATTGGAGTTATGGGAGAATTCAGCTAGAGGTAGAAGGTCTACCCACTTATCTGGGCGACCTTCGGAAAAGATCCTCAGGTAGGTTTCTAGGGACTGGTTGGCACATTCGGTCTCACCATCGGTCTGGGGATGGTATGTGGTGGAGAGGCAAAGGTCGTAATCAAGAAGTCAGGTGAGTTCTCAAGCAAAGTCAGAAGCAAATTGAGGACCTCGATCTGAGATGACCAAAGAGTGGAGGCTGAAGTGAGGAAAAACTTTCTCCAAAAAGAGTTGAGCTACGCCCTCGGCGTCGATGGTTTTTGTACAAGGAGAGAAAATTACCCCCTGTTATGGTTTCTACTGGGACCCCTATTTTCCTTTCCTATTTCCCCAGTGTATCCTACTTTTCCCGTTTCCTGTTCCTACTTCTCCCGCACTCCCGACTCCTCCCATTTTACCTCGTAGCACTGGAGCTAAGGGTTTCCCATTATAGTCTCCATTCTCCAGAACATTCTAGATAGTTTCCTTTTTCTCTCATGGTCTGTGCACCATTACTTTATGTATAAATTAGGTGGATTTCTCGTTCTTGTACCTTAGCTAGTTCTACGCAATCCAAGCCTAGTAACCAGCAAGCCACTCAGGACGAGCGAGACCACCGTCATCATTCCAGTACTCTCAGCTACTATGCTAAGGAGTTTCATCACTCATCGAGGGGTGAGATACCAGCTAATCATCTTCATTGCTATGGTACAGGACTTGCCGTATGGACACATCGATACCCTTTATTGGGAGACGACCATCCTTGTCATAATCATCTTAGGGTTACCTCGTCGACATATCAGCATATACCACCGCGTATATCTCCTCAGTTACTAGCTGAGTTACTAGCCTCAGCATAACAAAAGAACTAGCTCTCTTCACCATCCCCTCCCACAGCGGACAGAACCCCTCTACCCACCATTACTCCACCTCGCAACCCTGCTTACCCTACACCCTATCAGAAGAAGAAGACCCATAACCCTTACTCCATCCCTTTCACCTCCACCTCTTCTTCCATTCCCCTCGAGCGAACCATGTCGCTCCCTGAGCTGTCTCACGGAGAGACTCCCATAGATGTCAAGCAAGACCCACAACAGGAAGTTGATTGGGAAAAGGAGCTCAACGATGAACAGGACGCTAGACTTGCCCAGGATTTGTCCACAGAAGGACACGACAACGAAACAGTCAGGAGAAGAGTAGAAGCTTCTCGAGAACAGAGATGTGCTTACGTAGAAGAAGAAGAAGCCAGAAGAGTCGCTGCATACACTAAGCAAAGAGAAGGAATGGCCAAGACTATGGAACTCAAGGCCAGACTCCCGGACGACTTCTCCAGAGAGTCAGAGGATGCAGTATGCTGGATGCTTGCTATGAAAGCGTACTTCAAGATGAACAGTGACCTCTACGACGACAAAGCAATGATGCTTACTATGCTCAATAAGATGAGTAAGGGGCAAGGAAAAGTCTTCTCTGAAGGATGGTTCTATCGTCTGGAAAGCCCAAATATTCCTGACAATCACCGAACCTTTAACGTCATGGCGACTGACTTTGCCAAGATGTTCTTCCCCTTCGATACTGCCAGCAAAGCTTGCTGAACCATCCACAACCTTATGCAGAATACCAAAGATAGGGATGGTTTCACCAAGTATGTTGCCAACTTCTCTCTAGCTGCCGCTCAGACCGGTCTTGCTGATGAAGAAGCCCTCATCGAATATTTCGGGAGAGGGTTAGATGAAAAGATTACTACCAACATCCTCTCTATGGCTACTGTCCCCACTACGCTCCAAGGATGGATGGACCAGGCCAGCAAGTTCAATGCACAGCAGGAACGCATTAAGGATATGCACAAGGGTTTAGGATGGAGGAACTTCTCTAGCGACAGGAAGGACCCCAATGCTATGGAAGTCGATGTCATCCAACTCTCCCCCATCGAGAAGGCTCGACACATTCAGGAAGGCAGGTGCTTCATCTGTCATAAGAAGGGGTGCACCACGAGGAATCATCCTCGAGACGATAAGAAGACCAAAGGATCTACCCCTATCCGATCCAATAATCCCTTCAGGAACCAGACTAGAGCAGCTGCGGTTGTCGTTCCCGACCCCCCTAAGGCACCAGAACCTCCCCCATCTTCTGATCTAGACAAGTACCTTAAAGTCCTCGAAGGACGAAAGGTAGATCAGAAGGAACTCGTACATGTACTTCAGGAGTGTTTTGAAGAAGATGAAACGAGGGCTTCCAGAATGTCCACCACTGAGAGAATTCAGGGTTTTTAGAATGGAGGAAAGCATTAGCGTCTTCTCCTCCCAAATGTTCCGCTCCCATCATTTGTACTAGTAAGAAAGAGAAATCTATTCGAATCCCCATCTCTCTCTCTCACGGAATGAAAACCACTGAAATCAATGCCCTCATCGATTTGGGGGCCACCGAAAACTTTATCGACCCCATCACTATTGTGAAATACCAATTCCCTACTAAACGACTTCCCTCCCCTATCAAGGCCTCGAATGCCAACGGATCTACCAACAAAGGAGGTTTTATCCGAAAAGAAGCCTCCCTAGTCGTCAATATGGCAGGACGGGAGGAAGTCATACGATTCCTTGTGTTAAATTGTGGGGGAGATTGAGTTATTCTAGGAATCCCTTGGTTTTCCAAGGTAAACCCCCGGATCGATTGGACCAACCGAACCGTTGACATTCCCCCTCTCTTTGAGAACGACAACGCCGAAGGAGAAGCTCTGGAACAATGATATCTAGTAGAATCGTTACGAAAAACCACCATTGCCACTGAGGTAGCCATTGCTACACCCAAAAAAGAGAAAGTCTTACCCCCCGAATATGCTGAGTATGCCTCAGTATTCGAAGAAAAGACCCATGACCTCCTTCCACCGTCATGACCCTTTGATCATGGGATCGATCTTGACGACTCCTTTGTCCCAAAGATCACCAAAGTCTACCCCTTGAACCCTAAAGAAATGGAGACATGTAGAGAATTCATCGACAAACATCTTCGGACTGGATGGATTGCTCTGTCTAAGTCACCTCAAGCGTCCCCTTTCTTCTTTGTGCCCAAAAAGGACAGCTCTCTCCGACCATGCCAGGATTATTGATATCTAAATTCACACACAGTCAAGAACACCTATCCTCTCCCCCTTATCTCTGATCTTTTGGATAAACTCGAGGACTCTACCATCTTCACCAAGTTCGATGTTCGATGGGGATATAACAATGTCCTCATCAAACCTGAAGATCGGTGGAAGGCAGCTTTCATCACTCCCTTTGAACTCTTCGAACCGACGGTCATGTTTTTCGGACTGTGTAATTCCCCTGCCACCTTCCAGGCATTCATGAATGATGGCTTCCGAGATCTCATCTCTGAAGGATGGATAGTCATTTATATGGACGATATCCTCATCCACTCCTCCGACCCTATTCAACATGTTGAGCGAACCAAACGAGTTCTTCAACGACTCAAAGACCTTCACCTTTGCTTAAAAATTTCGAAGTGCTCCTTTGACATCGAAGAAGTAGAATATCTTGGAATGGTGGTTGGACATCACCAGGCATCCATGGATCCCACCAAATTAAAGGCCATCCAGGAGTGGAAACCTCCAACCTCGGTAAAGGCGGTCCGTTCTTTCCTGGGATTTTGCAATTTCTATTGCAAGTTCATTGCAAACTTCTCCACCATCGCACAACCCCTCATCGATCTTACCAAGAAAACAACCATTTGGAACTGGACCTCTGCTCACGAGAATGCATTTCGCACTCTCCAACAAATTTTTATGTCCACTCCTATTCTTTGTCTTCTGGATATGACACTTCCTTTCTTCCTAATGACTGATGCCTCCCTTGTTGCCACTGGAGGTGTCCTCATGCAGAAAGATGCCAATGGAGATCTCCACCCCTGCGCTTACTTGTCGAAAACCCTTTCTCCTGCTGAGCGAAACTACGACATTTATGACCGAGAGCTGTTAGCTGTCATTCACGCACTCTATGAATGGTGCCACTACCTGCAGTGAACCTCTCTTCCCATCACCGTCCTCACAGATCATAAGAATCTTTCTTATTTCTGAGAACCCCGGAAGCTCTCTTGGTGCCAAGCCAGATGGCTCCTATTCCTCCAGGACTTTGACCTCCACTTCGTTCATCAACCAGGTTCCCAGATGGGCCCTGCTGATGCGTTATCCCGACAGGATCATGTGGACACTGCAGATGATAATCAGGCTGTTACCCTTCTTCCTGATGATGTCTTTATTAATGCCATCGATCTTGCTCTCTCCGATGAAATCACTCAATCATCCTCCACTGATCCCCTTGTACTTGACGCCATCTCTAAATCGATGGAAGATTCCCCGTTGTTCCCACATTCCTTCCCACACGACTGGTCCTTCTCGGACAGGAAACTCTATTTCTGTAACTGCCTCTACGTCCTGGAACCCCTTCGCCATGAAATTGTCTCTTCCGTCCACTCCTCCTTTGCTGGCGGTCATGGTGGTATCTTCCGAACTCACGCCCTTGTTGCACAAGATTTTTGGTGGCCTGGCCTTTCTACCTTTGTTCGTCGATTCGTCACTGGCTGTGCTACTTGCCAGCAGAACAAGGTGAACACTCATCCCACCATTCCCCCCTTATCGCCCATTCCTTCCTCTGCTACCCGGCCTTTCGAACAGATCTCCGTCGACCTCATTACCGACCTTCCCCCTGTTTGGGGTTTCGACTCTATTTTGGCCATGGTCGACCATGGCCTTATGAAGGGGGTAATTTTCACTCCTTGTTCTAAAACCATTG
Organism: Solioccasus polychromus; assembly: GCA_038090335.1. NCBI lineage: Eukaryota > Fungi > Basidiomycota > Agaricomycetes > Boletales > Boletaceae > Solioccasus > Solioccasus polychromus. Next base: position 8,161 of record JBBPMM010000430.1, read on the forward strand.
ACACCGAAGGCATAGCCCAACTCTTTTTAGAAAAAGTCTTCCCACGATTTGGACTCCATGACTCTGTCATATCTGATAGAGGACCACAATTCGCCTCTGCCTTTGCACGAGAATTGTCCCGACTCCTTGGATATGATTTACGACTCTCCACCGCCTATCACCCTCAGACCGATGGAGAAACCGAACGCACCAATCAATCCCTAGAAACGTATCTACAGATATTTTCCGAAGGTCGCCCTGACAAATGGGTAGATCTGTTACCCCTAGCTGAATTCTCTCACAATTCCAATGTCCACGCCTCCACTCGGAAGACTCTGTTCTCTTTGATGTTCGGATATGAACCCAGGGGATATCCTTCCCTCGGAAAGACGTTTATCCCTGCTCTGGAAAAACGTCTTACCCTTCTGGAGGAAGCACGAAGGGAAGCCTTAGCGGCTCACGAGAATTCTGCTTGGATCATGAAGGAACAGACCTTTTCCAAGTTTAAACCCTGGAAAGTTGGAGATAAGGTATGGCTTGAAGCTCGAAATCTTTGCTTCCGTCATACATCCAAGAAACTCCTACCCCGACGAGAAGGCCCCTTTGAGATCTCTAAGGTTGTATCACCTCTTGCCTATGAACTTCGTTTACCCCCGTCTTGGAAGATCCACAACGTTTTCCATGCGTCCCTACTATCACCCTATCAGGAAACTCTGGAACATGGACCCAATTTCCTAAGGCTGCCATCCGAAGAGGTAGAAGGAGAAGAAGAATGGGAGGTTGAGGATATTTTGAATCACCGTGGAACACGAGGACGGAGACAGTACCTGGTGAAATGGAGAGGATACTCCTCTGCCGAGAATACCTGGGAACCCGAGTCCAATCTAGGAAATGCTTCCAAAGTCCTGGATGAGTATAAAACTCAATGACGCCTTTGAAACTCTGCAACCTCCTCTTTTTACCTCCAGTCATCTGTCATCTTACCTCTCAACCATGTCCTCCCTCGCCATCTATGCTGAACATCTCCCTGTCTCTTATTGCCGTATTCTTTTTGGCACAGTCCTGGCTGATCCCCGTCCCCTTTTTTGTGTCAAACACGACCCTCTTTGGCCCCAGGCATCTTCGTTGCAGACGATGGTGCACCTTTACCACCAGATCTACACCGCTGACTTGCTCCTTCAACAATCTCACTCTGGGGTCAACTCCACGTTCACTAGGGCCATAGACCAATCCACCCAGCAAATGCTGGATCACCTTCTAGATCTCATGTACCAGGAGGGCTTTTGGTTCTTTGTAAATCGTATTCCGTCTTCCACTATTCCCATCCTTCAGTCCCTCATTGATGGTTTAACTCCGATGGAGGAAACCCAATACCAAGGATATCCTCTAACCCCTACTAATGGGATAGAACCCCATTTCCTATTGTCCACTGGAGCCTCTCCTACTCCCCCTTCGTCTTCCCCCTCTCCTCCTACCCCTGCTTGCTGACCTCATCGATGCCCCAGGTGTCGGCCTACCCCCTACATTGTCCCCACTCAACCGCGCCTCTCATTTTATGACGATTCTCCCACTCTTCCTGTCCCGGAACCCTCTAGACCAACCTGGACTCCTCAACCCGAGTGGTCAAATCCAGTCACTGTTTATGACAACGATACCCATCTCCCCGTTCATCCTCCCTCACCCCCATGCTCCCCTTCCCCAGGAACTCATGTTCATCCTATTGACGTCGATGCCCTCCCCGATGATGCCCTCCCCGATACCCCTATTCGCTCGGGACAGTGCTTCAAATGTCAGCAGTGGGGTCATTGGTACCAGGAGTGCCGAGAGTACCATTGTCCAAAATGCTATCTATGGGCCCCAGGACATTTACAGAGTCACTGCCGCGGACTCCCTTGTGATGGTTGCGGAGTTAGAGGACATAAGGTCACTTACTGTCCAAATATTTCTACTAATCCTCCCAAATCTTCCTGGATCATCGAGGAAAATTCCTCCTCAGGTGGTGAGAATAATTCAGCTCAGTGAGCTGATATTATATCTATGAAGGGGGTAATGTTACGGTTTCTACTGGGACCCCTATTTTCCTTTCCTATTTCCCCAGTGTATCCTACTTTTCCCGTTTCCTGTTCCTACTTCTCCCGCACTCCCGACTCCTCCCATTTTACCTTGTAGCACCGGAGCTAAGGGTTTCCCATTATAGTCTCCATTCTCCGGAACATTCTAGATAGTTTCCTTTTTCTCTCATGGTCTGTGCACCGTTACTTTATGTATAAATTAGGTGGACTTCTCATTCTTGTACCTTAGCTAGTTCTACACAATCCAAGCCTAGTAACCAGCAAGCCGCTCAGGATGAGCGAGACCACCGTCATCATTCCAGTACTCTCAGCTACTACGCTAAGGAGTTTCATCACTCATCAAGGGGTGAGATACCAGCTAATCATCTTCATCGCTACGGTACAGGACTTGCCATACGGACGCATCGATACCCTTTATTGGGAGATGACCATCCTCGTTGTAATCATCTTAGGGTTACCTCGTCGACGTATCAGCATATACCACTGCATATATCTCATTAGTTACTAGCTGAGTTACTAGCCTCAGTGTAACACCCCCTTTGTAAGGCCATGGTCAACCATGACCAGAATAGAGTCAAAGCCGTGAGAAGGAGGGAGATCCATGATGAGATCGACGGAGATTTGTTCAAAGGGACAAGAGGCCAAGGAAGGGATAGGCAACAATGGGGGAATGGTCAGGTGGGTGTTGACCTTGTTTTGCTGGCAAGTAGCACAGCTGGAGACAAAATGACAGATGAAAGTAGAGAGCCCCGGCCACCAGAAGTCATGAGTGATGAGGGCGGTGGTGCGAAAGATGCTGCCATGACCACTGGTGAAGGAGGAGTGGACATTGGAAACAATGTCATGGCGGAGGGGTTCGGGGACATAAAGGCGGTGTTTGTAGTAAAGTTTGCCATCGTCAAAGGTCCAGTCAAGAAGCACAGAACACGGGAAGAGTGGGGAGCCCTGGAGGCATTTATCAATAGCCAAAAGAACCAATGGATCCATAGCAGAGGATTGGGTGATCTGACAGTGCTAAGTCAATATGGTGGATAAAAATGTCCTCAGGAAGAAGGGTAACTGCTTGATTGTCATCTGCAGTATCCACATGATCATGGCAAGAAAGTGCATCAGCTGGCCCCATCTGGGAACCCGGTTGGTGGACAAAGTGGAGATCAAAATCCTGAAGAAATAATAACCATCGAGCCTGGCGACGAGAGAGTTTCCAGGGTTCCTGGAAATAAGACAGGTTCTTGTGATTGGTAAGAACTGTCACAGGGAAAGATGTCCCTTGAAGATAATGACGCCATTCGTAAAGAGCGTGAATGACAGCAAGTAGCTCTCGATTGTAGATGTTGTAATTCTGTTCTGTGGGTGATAGGGTTCGAGACAAATATGCACAAGGGTGAACGTCTCTGTTAATGTCCTTCTGCATAAGGACCCTGCCAGTGGCAACTAACAAGGCATTGGTCATGAGGAAGAAAGGGGAGGTGACGTCAGGTAGGCATAGGACAGGGGTAGACATAAAGATTTGCTGAAGGGTTCGAAAGGCAGTTTCGTGGGTCTCCAACCAATCCCAAGCAGTCGCTTTCTTAGTAAGGTCAATAAGGGGTTGAGCAATGGTAAAGAAGTTAGCGATGAATTTCTGATAGAAATTACAGAACTCCAAGAAAGACCATACTGCTTTGACTGATGTTGGCAGTTGCCATTCTTGAATAGCCTTCAATTTCGTTGGGTCCATAGATGCCTGATGGTGGCCAATGACCATACCAAGGTATTCCACCTCAGCAACATTGAAAGAGCACTTAGATATCTTTAAGGAAAGATGGAGGTGTTTAAGACATTGGAGAACACGTTTCGTTCGAGTGGTATGTTCATGAGGATTAGAGGAGTGAATGAGAATGTCATCCATATAGATGATGACCCATCCTTCAGAGATAAGGTCCCAGAATCCATTGTTCACGAATGCCTAGAAGGTAGCCAGGGAATTGCAAAGACCAAAAAACATTACCATAGGTTCGAAGAGGCCAAACGGCGTGATGAATGCTGCCTTCCATCGATCTTCAGGTTTGATGAGGACATTGTTATACCCCCATCATACATCAAACTTAGTAAAGATAGTAGAGTCTTTTAGCTTATCCAGAAGATCAGAGATAAGGGGAAGAGGATAGGCGTTTTTGATGGTATGCGAATTCAGGTACCGATAATCCTGACAAGGGCGTAAAGAACCATCTTTCTTTGGTATGAAGAAGAACGGGGATGCTTGGGGAGATTTTGATGGTACAATGTGTCCTGTTTGAAGATGTTTGTTGACGAACTCCTTACACATCTCCATTTCCTTAGGGTTGAGTGGATAAACTTTGGCGACCTTTGGAACAAAGGAATCATTGAGATTGATCTCATGATCAAAAGGGTGAGATGGAGGGAGGAGGTCGTGAGTCTTTTGTTTGAACACAGAAGCGAACTTGGCATATTCAGGGGGAAGGGTTTTCTCCTTCTTGAGTGCTGCGATAGCAGCCTTGGTAGCGATAGTGGTCTTCTGCAACAACTCTATTAGTGTTATGCTGAGGCTAGTAACTCAGCTAAGAACTGATATGATAGAGTCAATGATAGACCCTTATCCGTCGATGAGGTAATCCTAGGACTATTAGGACTACTGTGGTATCCTCCCAGGTGAGGACATCTACCCTTCCCGAGGGTATCTCCTGTGCGATGGTAGCAAAGAAGATAAAGATCTGGTGATGTACCCCTCTCTGAGTGATTATGGAGGCTTCTAGAAGAGAGTACTGGATTACTGGAATGATGATAATCTCACTCGTCTTGAGCGGCTTGCTGGTTACTAGGTTTGGATTGTGTAGAACTAGCTAAAGTACAGGGGTGAGATATCTACCTATTTATAGGTAGTAGAGGTATGCACAGACCAGGAGGGAAAAGGAAACTATCTAGAATGTTCCAGAGGATGAAGACTATAACAGGTAACCCTTAGCTCCGGTGCTACAAGGTGAAATGGAAGGAATCGGAAATACGGAATGAATAGGAACAGAGGTCAGGAAAAATAGGGAATATGGAGGAATGCGGGAGAAAATAGGGACTCAAGTATAACCATAACATTACCCCCCTTCTAACGTCCAGATCACAGAGCTGGATTATCATTTTCTCCCCCCGAAGAAGAGTTATCCTCGACGATCCAAGTAGGTTCTGGGGGGTTAGTCGAAATATTGGGACAATAAGTGACCTTATGCCCTCTAACTCCACATCCATCACATGGAAGACCTCGACAAAAACTTTGTAAATGTCCTGGGGCCCATAAGTAACACTTCAGGCAATGATACTGGTGGCACTCTTGGTACCAATGCCCCCATTGCTGACACTTGAGACATTGTCCTGATCGAACAGGAGTATCAGAGAGGGTGTCGACATCGATAGGGTGAGCAGAAGTTCCTGGGGAAGGGGAACGAGGGGGGGACTGAGTAGGAATAGGAAGATGGGTATTGTTGTCATAGGCAGTAACTGGGGTTGACCACTCAGGTTGGGGAGTCCAGGTGGGTCTGGAAGGGTGGTTGGGGTGTCGTCATAGGATGAGAGACAAGGTTGGGTAGGAACGGAGTATGGAGTGGGGTGGCGTCTGGGATGATGGTGAGGTCAACGAGCAGGAGTAGGGGGAGATGGAGTCATGGGTGGACTGGGGAAAGATATGGAAGAAAGAAGGAAACAGGGTTCTATCCCATTAGTTACAGTTAGAGGGTATCCCTGATACCGAGTTTCCTCAGAGGGAGTGAGTCCATCAAGGAGGGTTTGGAAGATAGGGATGGTTGTGGGTGGAATGCGGTTCACGAAGAACCAGAAGCCCTCTTGATGCATGAGGTCGAGGAGGTGATCCAGCGTCTGCTGGGTGGAATGGTCTATGGCTCTGGTAAAAGTGGAGCTCATCCCAGAGCGAGATCATTGGAGAAGGAGATCAGTAGTGTAGATTTGATGGTAGAGGCACACCATCGTTTGCAATGAGGATGCCTGAACCCAAAGAGGGTCGTGTTCTACACAGAAGAGAGGGTGGGGATCAGCGAGGATGGTGGCAAAGAGGATCCGACAGTAGGAAGTTGGGAGGCATTCGGCATAGATGGCAGGGGATGACATGGCGAGAGTTGAAGGTGACAGATGAATGGAGGCATGAAGATGGGTTAGTGGAGTTTCAAAGTCGTCATCAAGATTTATACTTGTTGAGTACCTCTGAGGTGTTTCCCAGATTAGATTCCGGTTCCCAGGTGTTCTCAGCGGAGGAGTAACCCTTCCATTTCATGAGATATGTATTGTTGCCATCCTTGTGTTCCGTGGTGATTCAGGATATCTTCGACTTCCCATTCTTCTTCTCCTTCTATCTCCTCCAACAGGGGTTTTAGGAAATTCGGTCTGTGTTCTGGGGTTTCCCAATAGGATGATAAGAGCGATGCATGAAAGATGTTATGGATTTTCCATGATGGGGGAAGATGGAGTTCATAGGTGAGAGGTGAAACGACTTTGGAGACCTCAAAAGGTCCTTCTCATCGGGGGAGGAGTTTCTTAGATGTGTGTCAGAAACGGAGGTTTCAGGCTTCCAGCCATACCTTGTCTCCGACCTTCCATGGTTTAAATTTAGAAAAGGTCCATTCTTTCATGATCTGAGCGGAATTCTTGTGAGCCACTAGGGCTTCCTTCCATGCTTCCTTGAGAAGGGCAAGACGCTTTTCCAGAGCAGGGATAAACGTCTTTCCAAGAGGGGGTATCCCCTGGGTTCATATCCAAACATGAGGGAAAACGGAGTCTTTTGTGTGGAGGAATGAATGTTAGAGTTGTGGGAGAACTCGGCAAGAGGTAGTAAGTCTACCCATTTATCCAGGCAACCTTTGGAGAAGATTCTCAAGTAGGTTTCCAAGGATTGATTGGTTCATTTGGTTTCTCCATCGGTTTGTGGGTGGTAAGCAGTTGAGAGACGAAGATCATAGCCAAGGAGTCGAGAGAGTTCCTGAGCGAAGGCAGAGGTGAATTGAGGGCCACAATCTGAGATAACCGATGAGTGGAGACCGAAATGAGGGAATACGTTTTCTAAAAAGAGTTGGGCTACTCCTTCGGCATCAATGCTTTTGGAGCAAGGGGTGAGAATTACCCCCTTTGTAAGGCCATGGTCGACCACAACCAAAATAGAGTCAAAGCCCCAGACCAGAGGAAGATCTGTGATAAGATCAACTGAGATTTGCTCAAACGGATGGGAAGAGGTAGAGGGAATAGGAGAGAGAGGAGGAACGGTGGGATGGGTGTTGATTTTATTTTGTTGGCAAACAGCGCAGCCCAAAACAAAGCAACAAACGAAGGTAGAGAGGCCAGGCCACCAAAAATCACGAGCAACGAGGGCGTGAGTGCAGAAGATGCCGCCGTGACCCCTGGTAAAGGAAGAATGGACGGAGGAAACAATATAATGACAAAGGGAGTCAGGGACGTAGAGACGATTGCAGAAATACAATTTTTCATTGTTGAATGTCCAATCTTGGATAGAGGAACAAGGAAATAGGGGGTAGTCCTCAAAGGATTTAGCGATGGCGTTGAGAACCAATGGGTCGGAGGCAGAAGATTGGGCGATTTTATCCACGAGGGTGAGGTCAATAGACCAGAGAAAGACATCATCTGGGAGAAGGGTGATGGCCTGATTGTCATCGGCTGTGTCGACATGGTCTTTGCAGGAAAGTGCATCTGTGGGACCCATCTGAGATCCAGGTTGATGGATGAATTGGAGGTCAAAGTCTTGGAGGAAGAGAAGCCAGCAAGCCTGGCGATGAGAGAGTTTCTGTGGTTCTCGGAAATAGGATAAATTCTTATGATTGGTGAGAACTGTGACAGGGAGAGAGGTTCCTTGCAGGTAATGATGCCACTCATAGAGAGCATGGATGATGGCGAGTAACTCGTAGTCATAGATATCATAATTCTGTTCCACAGGAGACAGCATCTTTGAGAGATAAGCACAGGGATGAAGATCTCCATTGGCATCCTTTTGCATAAGGATCCCCCCGGTGGCGACGAGGGAGGCATCAGTCATTAGGAAGAAAGGTGAGGTAGTGTCTGGGAGGCAAAGGACAGGGGCGGACATAAAAATCCATTGAAGAGTACAGAAAGCAGATTCATGGGGTGCTGCCCATTCCCAAGCAGTCGATTTCTTGGTGAGATCAATAAGGGGTTGGGCGATGGCAGAAACATTTGTGATGAACTTTCGGTAGAAATTGCAAAAACCAAGAAATGACCGAACTGCTTTAACGGAGGTGGGGGGTTGCCATTCTTGAATAGCTTTTAACTTGGTGGGATCCATGGACACCTGATGATGACCGACAACCATCCCTAAATACTCCACCTCAGCTACATCAAAAGAACATTTAGAAATCTTTAGGGAAAGATGTAGATCCTTCAACCATTGAAGGACATGTTTCGTCCGATCCATATGCTGGGCAGGGTCCAACGAATGGATAAGGATATCATCCATATAGATGACCACCCATCCTTCCGAGATGAGGTCTTGAAAACTGTCATTCATAAATGCTTGAAACGTGGCGGGGGAATTACACAACCCGAAAAACATTACTGTTGGTTCAAAGAGTCCAAATGGTGTGATGAAGGCAGCTTTCCAGCAATCTTCGGGTTTGATGAGGACATTGTTGTAACCCCATTGCACATCGAACTTGGTAAAGATCGTAGAATCCTTTAGCTTATCCAAGAGATCAGAGATGAGAGGAAGAGGATAAGCATTCTTAACCGTGTGCGAGTTAAGATATCGATAGTCCTGGCATGGTCACAAGGATCCATCCTTCTTTGGTACAAAAAAGAAAGGGGACACTTGGGGGGACTTGGATGGTATGATTCGACCCGTTCGAAGGTGTTCATCAATGAATTCCTTACAGGTTTCCATTTCTTTGGGGTTTAGGGGATAAACCTTAGCTATCTTTGGGACGAAAGATTCGTTGAGGTCTATTCCGTGGTCAAAAGGACGGGATGGAGGAAGAAGATCGTGAGTCTTTTCCTCGAACATGGAGGTGTACTCTATATATTCTGGAGGTAAGGTCTTCTCCTTCTTTGGTGCAGCAATGGCTGCTTTGGTGGTGATAGTGGTTTTCCGCAACGATTCTACTAGATATCGTTGTTTGAGAGCTTCTCCTTCAGCATTATGGTTTTCAGGTAGAACAGGGATAGTAACAACTCGATTTGCCCAGTCGATTTGCAGATTCACCTTTGTGAACCAGGGGATTCCTAGAATGACTCAATCTCCTCCACAATTTAGTACCAGAAAACGGACGACTTCTTCTTGCCCTGCCATATTTAAGACCAGGTAGGTTTCTTTCCGAATAAACCCCCCTTTATTGGTAGATCCATCGGCATTAGAGGCTTTTATGGGAGAGGGGAGTTGCTTAGTAGGGAACTGATATTTAGCGATAGTGATGGGGTCGATGAAGTTCTCAGTGGCCCCCGAGTCAATGAGGGCATTGATTTCAGCGGTTTTTGTTCCATGGAAGAGAGAGATGGGAATGCGAATAGATTTCTCTTTCTTACTAGTACAGATGATAGGAGCAGAATGTTCTGGAGGGGAAGACACTGAAGCTTTCCTCCATTCTAAAAACCCTGAATCCTTTCTTTGATAGACATCCAAGAGACCTTTTCTCCGTCTTCCTCAAAGCATTCTTGGAGAACTCGCATGAGTTCCTTCTGATCGACCTTTTGTCCTTCTAGGACTTTGAGATACTTGTCAAGATTGGAAGATGGGGGAGATTCTGGTGCCTTAGGAGGATTTGGGGTGACGACTGCTGTAGCTCTAATTTGATTCTTGAAGGGGTTATTGGACTGAACAGGAGTGGATCCTTCCATCTTCTTGTCGTCGTGAGGGTGGTTACAGGTAGTGCAACCCTTCTTATGGCAAATGAAACACCTTCCTTCACAAATATGTCAAGCCTTCTTGACAGGGGAGAGTCGAATGGCATCGACTTCCATAGCATTAGGGTCTTTCCTATCATTCGAGAAGTTTCTCCACCCTAAACCCTTACGCATGTCCTTAATGCGTTCCTGCTGTGCATTAAACTTGCTGTCCTGATCCATCCATCCTTGGAGCGTAGTTGGGATGGTGGCCATGGAGAGGATGTTGGTGGTAATCTTCTCGTCTAACCCTCTTCCAAAGTATTCAATAAGGGCCTCTTCATCGGCAAGTCCAGTCTGGGCAGCTATAAGGGAGAAGTCAGCGACATATTTGGCAAATCCATCCTTATCTCTGGCGTTCTGAGAGAGATTCTGGATGGTTCGATGAGCCTTGCTAGCAGTGTCGAATGGGAAGAAGGTTTTAGCGAAGTCTGTGGCCATGACGTTAAAAGTTCGGTGGTTGTCAGGGATATTAGGACTTTCTAGATGATAGAACCATCCTTCAGAGAAGATCTTTCCTCGTCCCTTGCTCATCTTATTGAGCATAGTGAGCATCATAGCTTTATTGTCGTAGAGGTCACCATTCATTTTGAAGTAAGCTTTCATGGCGAGCATCCAACATATCGCATCTTCAGATTCTCTGGAGAAGTCATCAGGGAGTCCAGCTTTAAGCTCTGTAGCTTTGGCCATCTCTTCTCTTTGTTGGTTAAGGTATTCGGCGACTCTGCGGTCCTCTTCTTCAGCTAAAGCATGTCTCTGTTCCTGAGAAGCTTCTACTCTTCTCCTAACTGTTTCGTCATCGTGTCCTTCTTCGGACAATTGCTGGGCAAGTCTAGCATCTTGTTCATCGTCAAGCTCTTGCCCCCAATCAACCTCCTGTTGTGGGTCTTGCTCAACGTCAATGGGAGTCTCTTCGTGAGACAGTTCTGGAAGCGACGTGGTTCGCTTGAGTGGGGTGGAAGAAGAGGTGGTGGCGAATGGGATGGAATAAGGGTTATGGGTTTTCTTCTTCTTCTGGTAGGGCGTAGGGTAAGCGGGACTGCAAGGAGGGGTAATGGTGGATAGAGGGGTTCCGTCTGCTGTAGAAGGGGACAGTGAAGAGAGCTAGTTCTTTTGTTACACTGAGGCTAGTAACTCAGCTAAGAACTGATATGATAGAGTCGATGATAGACCCTTATCTGTCGACAAGGTAATCCTAGGACTATTAGGACTACTGTGGTATCCTCCCAGGTGAGGACGTCTACCCTTCCTGAGGGTATCTCCTGTGAGATGGTAGCGAAGAAGATAAAGATCTGGTGACGTACCCCTCTCCGAGTGATTACGGAGGCTTCTAGAAGAGAGTACTGGATTACTGGAATGATGATAATCTCACTTGTCTTGAGCGGCTTGCTGGTTACTAGGTTTGGATTGCGTAGAACTAGCTAAAGTACAGGGGTGAGATATCTACCTATTTATAGGTAGTAGGGGTATGCACAGACCAGGAGGGAAAAGGAAACTATCTAGAATGTTCCGGAGGATGAAGACTATAACAGGTAACCCTTAGCTCTGGTGCTACAAGGTGAAATGGAAGGAATCGGAAATACAGAATGAATAGGAACAGAGGTCCGGAAAAATAGGGAATATGGAGGAATGTGGGAGAAAATAGGGACTCGAGTATAACCGTAACAATTAGATACCATTGTTTGAGGGCTTCCCCTTCAGGATTATGATTTTCTCAGAGGGTGGGTATAGTGACGATCCGATTTGTCCAATCAATTGTGGGATTGACCTTAGAGAACCAAGGGATTCCTAGAATTGCGCAGTCTTCGCCACAATTTAGCACTAGGAAATGGATGACTTCTTCTCAACCTGCTATGTTCATGGCAAGGAAGGTCTCTTTTCAGACAAACCCTCCTTTGTTAGCAGATCCATTGGCATTAGAGGCTCTGATGGGGGTAGGAAGTCGTTTAGTAGGGAGTTGGTATTTTGTGATGGTGATCGGATCGATAAAGTTTTTGGTGGCCCTGAAGTCAAGAAGAGCTTGGATTTCAGCGGTTTTCGTTCCATGAGAGAGAGAGATGGGAACACGAATAGATTTCTCTTTCTTACTGGTACAAAGAATAGGAGCGGAACATTCAGGAGGAGAAGACACTGATGCTTTCCTCCATTCTAAAAACCCAGAATCCTTTCGTTAGTGGACATCTTTGAGACTCTCTCCCCATCTTCTTCGAAGCATGCTTGAAGAACCCGTACGAGTTCCTTATGATCCACCTTCCGTCCTTCAAGGACTTTCAGGTATCGGTCTAGATCAGAAGGTGGGGGAGGCTCTGGCGCTTTAGGGGGTTCTGGAGCAGTGACGGTTGCTGCTCTAGTCTGGTTTCGGAAGGGATTGTTCGACCAAGGAGGCATGGGTCCTTCGGTTTTCTTATCATCCCAAGGATGGTTACGAGTGGTACATCCCTTCTTACAGCAGATGAAGCATCGTCCTTCACAAATGTGTCGAGCCCTCTCGACGGGGGAGAGTTGAATGGCATCGACTTCCATGGCATTGGGATCCCTTCGATCATTGGAGAAATTTCTCCATCCTAGACCCTTATGCATGTCTTTAATACGCTCCTGCTGCACATTGAACTTGCTAGCTTGCTCCATCCATCCTTGGAGCGTGGTGGGAACAGTGTTCATAGAGAGGATATTAGTGGTAATCTTCTTGTCTAGACCTCTTTCGAAGTATTCGATAAGGGCTTCTTCATCGGAGAGTCCAGTCTGAGCAGCAGCAAGAGAGAAGTCTGTGACATATTTGGCGAAACCATCCTTATCTTTGGTGTTCTGAGTAAGGTTTTGGATGGTGCAGCAAGCCTTGCTGGCAGTATCATAGGGGAAGAAGGTCTTCGTGAAGTCAGTAGCCATGATATTGAAGGTTTGGTGGTTGTCAGGGATATTAGGGCTTTTGAGACGATAGAACCAACCTTCAAAGAAGACCTTCCCTCTACCCTTGCTCATCTTATTGAGCGTAGTGAGCATCATTGCCTTATCGTTGTAGAGATCACTGTTCATCTTAAAGTATGCCTTCATGGCAAGCATCCAGCATACAGCGTCCTTGGATTCTCCTGAAAAATCATCAGGGAGTCTGGCTTTGAGTTCCATCGTCTTAGCCATAGCTTCTCTTCATCGTTTGAGATATTCGGCTACCTGTTGGGCTTCTTCTGCTTCTACAGCTCATCTCTGTTCTCGAGAAGCTTCTACTCTTCTCTGGATCTCTTCTTTGTCAAGTCCTTCCTTGGCGAGTGACTGAGCTAGGTCTCGGTCGTGGGAGGTATTGAACTCTTGTTCCCAGTCAACTTCCTGTTGTGGGTCTTGTTCGACATCAATGGGGGTCTCTTTGTGAGACAGTTCTGAGAGCGACATAGTACACTCAAGTGGAATGGAAGAAGAGGTGGCAGTGAATGGGATGGAATAGGGATTAAGAGAGCTCTTCTTTTTTCGATAGGGTGCAGGGTATGCAGGACTGTGGGGAGGAGTAATGGTGGGAGGAGGGTTCCATCCACTGAGTAGAGGACAGTGAGTAGAGCTAGTTCTTTTGTTACGCTGAGGCTAGTAACTCAGCTAGTAACCGATGAAGTATATGCGGTGGTATATGCCTATATGCCTTCATGGTAATCCCAGGATGATTACTACAAGAACGGTCATCTCCCAGCAGAGGGTATCAACATGTCCGTAAGAGATGTCTGCCTGAATGGTTGCAAGGAATATAATCAGCTGATAGGTCACTCCTCGATGAGTGAGGAAACTCCTTAGCGCGGTGGCTTGTAGGACTGGAATGGTGATGGTCTCGCTCGTCCTGAGTGGCTTGCTGGTTACTAGGCTTGGATTGCATAGAACTAGCTAAGGTACATGGGTGGAGAGTCTACCTATTTATAGGTAGAGGGATCATGCACAGACCAAGAGGAAAAAGGAAACTATCTAAAATGTTCCAGAGAATGATAACTATAGTGGGTAACCCTTAGCTCCAGTGCTACAAGGTAAAATGGGCAAATTTGGGAACAGAAGGAATAGGAACAAGACTTTGGGAAAGATAGGGATTGTACGGAAAGAATAGGAATGAAGGAAAAGATAGGAGGTAGAACTGTAACTGTAACACATGCAGAGTTTCTCCTTGAAGTGGTGCTGGCATTCTGCTTCCATCAATTTTCCGTCCTTGCCCAGGTGGGAAGGGGCATTGGAGGTAGATGACTTGGTGGAGTTCTTGCCATTGCCAGATTTAGGGGCAGAAGTGGACTTATCCTTTGCAGGTGGAGTAGTAGTGGAAGTCTGAGCGGAGGATTTACATATTGGAGCAAGAGGTGGAGGAGTTGGATGGTTTGGACGAGAAGTCGGTGGTGGAGGAGTCCTTATTCTGACAAGAAATCTTGGACTTTCATTCCCAGTAGCACGCATCAATGGTTTGAGTGAGGGAGCGGAGATCTTGAAGGGTAGCAGGTTTTCCAACTCTAGAAATCTCGTCCTTGATCCTATCTGGCAAGCCATTATAGAAAATGTGGCGGAGTGCTCCTTCTCCATAACCACGAACCTGAGTGGCCAGATGGTTAAACCCAACCACATACTTATTGATCTGCTGATTATCTTTCATCGACAAGTTGTCCAACTGGTGCTCCACATCTCTGACTTGGTCATGCAGACCAAAATTGGGATGGAGTAGATCCGGTTCAGACCATTCTAAGGCCATGCCCATAAAGTAGGACTGGGCGAAGGTGACCTTTGAGCAGTCAGAGTGAAAAGCCTTAGGGCGGTCCTGGAAATTCAACTTGCACTGCACCAGAAAGGCGTGGAGTTTGCACATATCTGTTCTGTTGAAGGTATCTGGTTCACAGACTTTGGTGCGGGAAGAGGCAGAGTCACGATCGGAGGTAGCATGACATGCAAAAGAGTCGATAGCACAAGCTAGGAGGGTGAGAGCATTGGTATCTGGATCAGGAGTGGATGCATGGGAGTCAGGAAGGGGAATATCAGGCAGGTCATCATCTCCATCACTTCTGCCACCAGGTGGTCTATGAGGGTTGTCATCAGGCAGACTTTGGTGTCCAGAGGGTATATGAGAGAACATAGGACAATGGTCAGAAAATGGCATCAGAGTGGAGGATCTGCAATAAGATGGACCAGGGGAAGGTGGGCAACAAGAAAAGGAGAGGAACTTGTCTTCTGCATCAATTGCTGCAAGACTAGGGAGGGAGCTGCCAGGCCTAAGTGCCCTTTGGCATAGTTGAGCGTGCATCTGAGTGTGAGTCTGAATAGTACAAGTAGGGGCCATAGGATTTAGTGAATGCATAAGGATGAGTTCGAATATACTGTCAAGTGTCAGGTCCAACACTATTCTGCTCTTGCTCCAAAGTTGGAGGGAGATGAAGTAGGCAGACTTGGGTTGGAGGTTGGTCAGACAGACTTGGCTTCAGCTACTCAGGTGGAGAGCTGCACCCTTATGCAATCATGTCCTGTATTTCGGAGGACGAAGGTAGCGAGAGGTCAGACGCTTAGTTGGGGAGGAGTCTGAGCTAAGACTTGAGGAGAGCAGGAGAGAATAGCAGGGAACTTAGTTGATATTTGAACTGAGGAGAAGTCCTCAGCAAACTACAGTATTTATACATGAGTAGGCTGAAACAGTAGCAACAAGTGTTGGCTGCTGATTCATGAAACAGGAGTAAGGTGTCATA
>JBBPMM010000431.1:0-23735 GCA_038090335.1 Solioccasus polychromus
CTCAATCCTTCTAACATCACCTTTCAGCAGAACAATCACCCCAAGCATACTTGCAGAAAGGTGAAGAAGTGGCTAGAGGAGCAGGATTTTGGGACTATGGTGTGGCCTGCATGGTCTCCTGACTTGAACCTTATTGAACATCTTTAGAGGCATCTCAAAAGGAGGCTTGTAGAATATGAGCACCCTTCTAAGGAAATTCATGAATTGTGGGAGAGTTCAGGTGGAGTGGGAGAAGATACCAGTTGAGGAGTGTCAGAAGTTGATTGAAAGCATGCCTAGAAGGTTCAGACAGTGTTTAAAGTAAAAGAAGACTATACCAAGTACTAAATACCCTTTGTAGCTCAAAAGCTCCAAAACCCTTTCAATGATGTTACCATTTTATATTGCTTATAAATCAACCAAATTTGGACCAAATCACATGACATAGGGGGCAATTTTGTAGCCAAGAGTATGTACTATCTTTCTCTCCAGCAAAGCTTCATGTGATTGTTCCAGGTGATTGCAGTGCACTTCATGCACTGCATCAGAGTTAGTTATTGAAAGGGTTTTGGAGGTCACTGTAGCTATTGTCGGTTGAGACGGGCTTGGTAATACAAATGATGTTGACAGTGGGGCCAAATCCCCACTACAATGATTACAAGTAGGAGAGTCCCTTCTTGGATGAAAGCATACCGGATGGTGATATCTCAGTAAGGCACAACCGCAATATATACTATGGCTTGGAGGGAGAGTCGAGTGATGGGGAAGACTAGGGTGAAGAGAGGCAGCTTGTCTGGGGGTATCTCACCCTTAGGGTGGCTTGCTGGTTACTAAGCTGTATTGGCGTAGAACTAGCTAAAGTACAGGGAGAGTGTCCAGGGTATTTATAGGTCTGAGAGGGTGCACAGACCAAGTACAAAAGAAGTATTTATCTAGAATGTTCTGGAGTATTTGCTAAGAAAAGGAAATGTACAGCTCCAGTGCTGTGGAGCAAAAGAAACGGTATGACTAAGTAGATAGGGGTCAACTGTCTTGTAACATTACCCCCTTATTAAGGTTTGAAGTACCACCTCAAACTTCATCCTCTTCAGCAGGTTCATTATTCCCCAGGGAGGAGGGACAATAACCCTGAGAGTGGCCCATCTTTCCACATAGGGGGCAGAGTAACCCGTGACACAATTTCGCTGAATGTCCAGGGGCCCAAAGGAAACATTGTGGACAATGAAATTTGATGCATTCCCTATGCCAATGTCCCCATTCTTGACATTTGAAACACTATCCTAAGTGGGGAGGGTTCTGAGGGTTTTCCACAGCAATAGGATTAGCAGGGGACCCAGGGGATGCGTCAGCGATGATGGCATCGGTCTACCAGTGGAGGAGGAATAGGTAAAACAGGGGAAATAGGGGACCCATAAGACAAGGAGGATGTGGACAAGGGTGGAGTCTCTACTCTCAGTCTTGGATAAGGACTATCCTGACGAGGACGACGTCGAAGGGTCCTTGCAGGAGAGACAGAAGGAGGAGAGGGAGTACAAGGGTGGTAAAGTGGTGATACGGGACGGGGGTTAACAGACCGAGGTGGATATGTTGGGGGAGTGGTTGGTCCTGCAGGAATGAGACAAGGGGCAATATGTGCAGTATTGGTGGCAATGAGGCCATCATAGACATCTTTCTCAGCTGTTGTCAGAGAACTAATGAGGGGAACAAGGAGATGTTGGAGGGTGGAATTGGGTATGCGATTGATGAAACCCCAGAAACCCTCATAGTGAAGGAGGTCTAGGATGTGGTGGCGGATAAGGGATTGGGAGTCAGAGAGGGTCTGGTGAGTGGTATGGGAAGCTCCCGAGTGGAGACATTCATATAGAAGGTGGTGGGTCAGGGTCTGGTGGTACAGATGTACCAAGGCTTGGAGGGTGATTGTGCAGTCCCAGAGTCCATCCTTCTCAAGGAGGAACATGGTGTGGGGGTCAGCAAGGATGCCAGTGTAGAGGATGCAGTGATGGTGATTGGGAAGTCATTGAGCATAGACTTGGATGAAGGAGGTGGGTGCAGAGATGTTAGAAGACATGATGGGTGAAAGAGTTCAAGAGTGGTTGGGTCAGAGTTTAAAGATTCCATCGTCTTTTATAGTTGCTCAGGATTTCCAAGATTGGATGCAGGTTCCCATGTATTCTCCGCCAACAAGTATCCTTTCCATTTCACCAGATATTGCCAACGACCTTGTGTTCCTCAGTGATTAAGGATGTCTTCCACTTCCCATTCTTCTTCCCCTTCTATTTCTTTGGACGGGGGTTTAAGGAAGTTTGGGCCATGTTCTGTGGTTTCCCAATAGGAAGAGAGGAGTGATGCATGGAATACATTGTGGATTTTCCAGGAGGTGGGAAGTTTCAGCTCGTAAGCGATAGGGGAGACAACTTTGGTGATTTCGAAGGGACCTTCACGTCTCAGAAGTAGTTTCCGAGAGGTGTGACGGAATCGGAGATTTCTTGCCTCTAGCCACACCTTATCTCCTACTTTCCAAGGTTTGAACTTTGAGTGAATTCTTTCCTTCATTATCTGAGCGGTGTTTTCATGAGCTGCTAAGGCTTCCTTTCTTGCTTCTTCTAAGAGGGAAAGACGTTTTTCCAGGGTGGGAATAAAAGTCTTTCCTAACGGGGGATATGCCCTGGGTTCGAACCCTAATATAAGGGAAAATGGGGTTTTCTTGGTAGAAGTGTGAACGTTGGCATTATGGGAGAATTCCACCATAGGTAAGAGATCGACCCATTTGTCTGGTCGTCCATCAGAGAAGATTCGAAGGAAGGTCTCCAGGGATTGGTTTGCTCTCTCTGTTTCTCTGTTGGTCTGAGGGTGATATGCAGTAGAGAGTTGGAGATCATAATTCAATAGTCTGGATAGTTCTCTGGTGAATGCTGAGGCGAACTGAGGTCCTCAATCAGATATTACTGAGGAATGGAGGCCAAATCTTGGGAAGACTTTTTCCAAAAACAATTGGGCTACTCCCTCCACATCAATTGTTTTAGAGCACGGAGAAAGAATCACCCCCTTTGTAAGGCCGTGGTCGACCACAACCAAAATAGAGTCAAAACCTCGAACTGGAGGAAGGTCGGTGACAAGGTCGACTGAAATGTGTTTGAATGGATGGGTGGCAGTGGAAGGAATGGGGGAAAGAGGAGGAACCGTGGGGTGGGTGTTAACTTTGTGTTGCTGGCAAGTGGCACAGCCAGAAACAAAATGGTGGATGAAGGAAGATAAGCCAGGCCACCAGTAATCGCGGGAAAGGAGAGCAGTGGTTCGGAAGATGCCTCCATGGCCACCAGCAAAGGAAGAATGGATGGATGAGACAAGGTCATGGCAAAGGGGTTCAGGAACATAAAGGCAGTGTTTGAAGTACAGTTTACCATCGTCAAATGTCCAGTCTTGAATGGTCGAGCAGGGAAAAAGAGGGGAATTAGCAGTGGCTTTGTGGATGGCATCAAGGACAAGAGGATCAGTGGCAGAGGATTGGGTGATTTTATTGGCGAGAGAGAGGTCAATAGCTCAGGCAAAGACGGAATCGGGGAGGAGGGTGGTTGTGGCATTATCATCAGTAGTATCGACGATGTTCTGGTGAGATAATGCATCAGTGGGTGCCATGTGAGAGGCGGGAAGATGGGTGAAAGAAAGATCAAAATCCTGGAGGAAGAGAAGCCACTGGGCCTGCTGACAGGACAATTTTTGTGGTTCGCAGAAGTATGTGAGGTTTTTGTGGTCAGTGAGAATGGTGACTGGATGATTGGTGCCCTGAAGGTAATGATGCCATTCATACAAGGCGTGGATGACTGCAAGAAGTTCTCGGTCATAGATATCATAGTTGCGTTCAGCCAGGGAAAGGGTATGAGATAGGTAGGCACAGGGGTGGAGATCTCCATTGGAGTCCTTCTGCATGAGGACTCCTCCCATGGCAATGAGGGAAGCGTCAGTCATGACGAAGAATGGTTGGGTAGGGTCCAGAAGATGGAGAATTGGGGAGGAGAGAAAAAGATTCTTGAGGATGGAGAATGCAATGTGTTGAGGGTCGTCCCAATGCCAAGCAGAGGACTTCTTTGTGAGGTCAATAAGTGGTTGAGCGATGGTAGAGAAATTTGCAATGAATTTATGATAAAAGTTGCAGAGTCATAGAAAAGAGCGAACCGCTCAAACAGAGTGAGGTGGTTCCCAGGCTTGAATAGCTGCTAGTTTGGCAGGGTCCATGGCGGCACGATGGTTGCCAATAATCATCCCAAGATATTCAACCTCAGGGGCATCGAAAACACATTTAGATAACTTGAGAGAGAGATGAAGATCGCGAAGGCGGTGAAGCACTTGTTTAGTGCGATTAACATGGGACATGGGATCGGACGAATGGATGAGAATATCGTCCATATAAATGACGAGCCATCCTTTGGCTAGAAGGTCACAAAATTTGTGGTTCATGAAGGCCTGAAAAGTGGCTGGGGAGTTGCAGAGACCAAAGAACATGACAGTCAGTTCAAAGAGGCTGAAAGGAGTAATGAATGCGGCCTTCCATCGATCTTCCGGTTTGATGAGAATGTTATTGTATCCCCAGTGGACATCAAATTTCGTGAAGATGGAGGAAGCTCTGAGCTTGTCAAGTAGGTCGGAGATTAGGGGTAAGGGGTAGGCATTCTTGATGGTGTGGGAATTGAGATATCGATAATCTTGACATGGTCAGAGAGAACCATCCTTCTTTCCTACAAAAAAGAAGGGAGATGCTTGAGGGGATTTAGATGGTATGATGTGACCTGTCTTAAGGTGTTCATCGACAAAGTCCTTACATGTTACGAGATAATGGACCCCTGTTTTCTTTTATACACTTTTTCTTTTGCCTCGCAGCACCAGAGCTGTGCACTTCCTTTCATAGCTAATACTCCAGAACATTCTAGAAGGATACTGTTTTCATACATGGTCTGTGCACCTCTTCCAGACCTATAAATACCCCTTGTGTACCCATGTACTCTAGCTAGTTCTACGCCAATAAAGCTTAGTAACCAGCAAGCCACCTCCGGGTGAGACCCTCTGCCAAACCAAACTGCCTCACATCACTCTACTCATCCCTATCACCTGACTAGGCTTACAAGCCTTTGTCTTCATTGCCGTCGTCCCCTACCGAGATCTTGCCATCCAGTTCGCCTT
The DNA here is from genome assembly GCA_038090335.1 of Solioccasus polychromus. NCBI lineage: Eukaryota > Fungi > Basidiomycota > Agaricomycetes > Boletales > Boletaceae > Solioccasus > Solioccasus polychromus. The sequence goes on from JBBPMM010000431.1 coordinate 5,155, forward strand.
TATCCAAGAAGGGACTCGCCTCTTTGTTCTTATCGTAGTGGGCATCTGGCCCCATCCTCAACATCATTTGTATTATCGAGCTCGGCTCGATCGTCGTTAGCTAGGTTACCAAGCCCTAGTGTAACAAAAGAACTAGCTGCTCCCCTTGACCCCTCTATCCAGAAGGGTCACTCCACCCTAACACCATAGTACCCCCTCGAGGACCAGCATACCCGTCTGCATACAAGAAAAAGAAGAAATCAACCCAATCCACCCCTTACTCCGACATCTTCCCATCCCCATTTGCTGAGGGACCCTCTCCCAATGCAGCCAATCCGGATCTTCCACCCACCTCCTCTGACCTATCTAATTCATCTGAATCAGACACTCCAACCGAAGTGGATCCCCTTCACCAATTCGACCAGGAGACCATCGCTCGCCTCCTGTGGGAAGAAGAAGAACGCCAACGGGCAGAAAAGGAATGAGAAGAATTCTGGAGACAAGTTGCCAAAGTAAGTGCCTGGATAGCCAGACAAGAAGAAGAACAAGCCCGAAGAACAGAGACAAAGAAGATGTCCTGCTCGGAACTCAAAGCTGGGCTCCCTGATGACTTTTCCAGGGAATCCGAGGATGCTGTCAGGTGGATGATGGCCATGAGAGCATACTTCACCATGAACACTGATTTATATGACGAAAGGTCTATGCTCCTCACTGCTCTAAATAAGATGAGCAAAGGAAGAGGGCGGACCTTCTCTGAAGGATGGTTCTACAAGCTCGAAGATCCCGGAATAAAAACAGAGGACAAGTCATTCACCAAGATGTCAGAGGAGTTTGCCAAGACCTTCTTCCCCTACGATGTTGCCAACCGCGCTCATCAAACCCTTAGAACCCTCATCCAGAATACCTGGGACAAAGACAGTTTCGCCAAGTATGTGGCAGACTTCTCTTTGGCTGCCTCTCAAGCCCATATCACCGACGAAGAAGCCCTCATCGACAACTTTGGGTGAGGATTAGATGAGAAACTTGTCAATAATATCCTCTCGATGGCTAATGTTCCCACTATGCTGCATGGGTGGATGGAACAAGCAAGCAAATTCCATGCTCAACAAGAAAGGATTAAGGACATGAGGAGAGGATTGGGATGGTGCAACACTAGCGGGACAAGGAGAGACCCCAATGCTATGGAAGTTGACACTGTTCAACTAAACCCTGTCGAAAAAGCTCGCCATATAAAAGAAGGGCACTGCTTCATTTGTCATAAACAGGGATGTATGGCCAAGAATCACCCCAAGGAATCGAGGGACATACAAGGGAACCAACCAACCCGACCCCCTCGAAATCCCACTCGAGCAGCCGTCGCCAACACAAAAGTAGAACCACCCAAGGAACCCTCTGACCTCAACAAATACCTTAAAGTCCTTGAAGGAAAAAAGGTAGACCCCAAAGAGATGATTCGAGTTCTCAAAACTTGTTTCAAAGAAGAAGAGGCCGAAGAGAGTGTGGCCTGAATCACTACGTACCAAGAATTGGATTTTTAAAACGGAGGAAAGTATCAGCGTCTTCCCCTCCAGAAATATTAGCTCCCATCATTTGTACCAGTAAGAAAGAGAAATCAATTCGGATTCCCATCTCCCTTTCCTATGGGGCTAAAACCACTGAAATAAAAGCCTTACTTGACTCTGGCGCCACAGAAAACTTCATTGACCCAACCATTGTGGCAAAATACCAATTCCCCTCTTCTCACCTTCAATCTCCAATCAGAGCATTGAACATGGACGGGACGACCAACCACGGAGGAATCATTAGAAAAGAGGTCAGACTCGTTCTCCATATCGGAACGAGGGAAGAGGTAATTCGATTCCTGGTACTACATTGTGGTGAAGACCAGGCTATACTGGGAATTCCCTGGTTCACTAAGGTGAACCCTGTAATCAACTGGACAACTCGAAAGATTTCCATCCCAGACCTACCCAACAACGACACCACCCCCAACCAGCGCTATCTTGTAGCCTCGCTATGAAAAACCACAATCGCCACAAAAGCAGCAGCGACTGCCCCACAGAAGGAACACACCCTACCCAATGAGTACCAATCCTACTCGGACATCTTTAACGAGAAAACTCACGACCTCTTTGTTGAATGTGCGCTATTGTAGCTAGCACTTCAATGGACTACATAAGCATACCATAAGTAGTAATTACCATATTAGTATGTAGATAAATATTCGAACTCCACAGCTGAGTTCTAAGAGAGTCTTTAACCTCTACCATCATCATCTCTGAGCGTCCCACCAGACAATAACCTTCTGTAAGTCAAGCAGGCTTTCCTCTTGCTGTAACAGTCCAGTCTGTTTCAACACTCTTACCTCCCTCCCGAACATTCGACCATGCCATCGAACTAGACGACGCTTTCGTACCTAAAGTAGCTAAGGTCTATCCATTAAATCCTAAAGAGTTACAGACATGCAAAGAGTTTGTCGACAAACACCTGAAAATGGGGCAAATAGTACCATCTAAGTCCCCTCAAGCTTCTCCCTTCTTCTTTGTCGGAAAGAAAGATGGGTCCCTCCGACCATGCCAAGACTACCGATACCTCAACTCCCATACTATCAAGAATGCTTACCCCCTTCCCTTAATCTCTGACCTTCTTGACAAGCTCAGAGCTTCCTCCATCTTCACAAAGTTTGATGTCCGCTGGGGTTATAATAATATCCTTATCAAACCAGAGGATCAATGGAAGGCTGCCTTCATCACCCCATTTGGTCTCTTTGAACCAATGGTCATGTTCTTTGGCCTATGTAACTCACCTGCCACTTTCCAGGCTTTCATGAACCATGAATTTCAGGACCTTCTAGCTGAAGGATGGCTTGTCATCTATATGGATGACATTCTCATTCATTCTTCCGACCCCGCATCACATGCCACATGCACCAAATGCATACTCCAACGCCTTCGCGATCTCCATCTTTCTCTTAAATTGTCAAAGTGCGTTTTCAACATACCAGAGGTCGAATACCTCGGAATGATTATTGGCAATCATTGTGCCGCCATGGATCCCACCAAGCTGACTGCCATTAATAACTGGGAACCACCACAGTCTGTTTGTGCAGTCCACTCTTTCCTAGAGTTTTGCAATTTCTACCATAAATTCATTGTGAATTTCTCCACTATTGCTCAACCCCTCAACAATCTCACAAAGAAATCCTCCACATGGCACTGGGATGAACCCCAGCAAACTGCCTTCTCTACCCTAAAGAAACTTTTCCTTTCCACTCTGGTCCTTCGCCTTCCTGACACCACCCAACCATTCTTTGTCATGACAGATGCTTCTCTCATTGCCATGGGTGCCATCCTCATGCAGAAGGACTCGAATGGCGACCTCCACCCTTGCGCCTTTTTATCCCGCACCCTCTCTCCTGCCGAATGAAACTACAACATCTATGATTGGGAACTCCTCGCTGTTATCCATGCCCTTTATGAATGGCGCCATTACCTCTAGGGTACCAACCACCCCGTCTCTGTTCTCACCGATCACAAAAACCTCACCTATTTCCATGAACCTCGCAAACTATCTCATTGCCAAGCCCACTGGCTCCTCTTCCTCCAAGACTTTGATCTATCCTTTACTCATCTTCCCACATCCCACATGGCCCCGGCTGATGCTTTATCATGCCGGGATGTCGTTGACACTGTGGCTGACAATGCCCTTACTACCTTACTTCCTGATACTGTATTCGCTCGAGCCATTGACGCCTCCCTCACTGACAAGATCACCCTCTCTTCATTGTCTGACCCACTTGTCCTTGACGCCATCCACAAAGCCACCAACAACTCCCCCCTCTTCCCTCGCTCCTCTCTTCATGACTGGACCTTTCACCAGGGCAAACTCTACTTTAAGAATTGTCTTTACGTCCCAGAACCACTATGCCATGACCTCGTTACCTCTATCCACTCCTCCTTCTCTGGCAGCCATGGCGGCATTTTCCGCACCACAGCACTCATCTCTTGTGACTATTGGTGGCCTGGTCTCTCCTCCTTCGTTTGTCGCTTTGTCACCAGCTGTGCCATTTGCCAACAAAATAAGATTAATACCCACCCCACAGTACCCCCCCTGTCTCCCATCCCCTCCTCTGCAACTCATCCCTTCGAACACATCTCCGTCAACCTAATCACTGACCTCCCCCCCGTTTGGGGTTTTGACTCTATTATGGTCATGGTCGACCACAGCCTTACAAAGGGGGTAATTTTCTCTCCTTGTTCCAAAACCATCGACACGGAAGGAATTGCACAACTCTTCCTAGAAAAAGTCTTTCCGAGATTTGGCCTCCACTCTTTGGTAATATCGGATTGAGGACCACAGTTCGCCTCGGCATTCACTAGGGAACTGTCCAGGTTACTGGGATATGACCTCCGACTGTCTACGGCCTACCACCCTCAGACCGATGGTGAAACTGAAAGAGCAAACCAATCTCTAGAAACCTTTCTTTGAATCTTCTCTGAAGGATGACCGGACAAGTGGGTCGACCTTCTACCCCTAGCAGAGTTCTCTCATAACGCCAACATACATGTGTCCACTAAAAAGACCCCATTTTCCCTGATACTCAGATTTGAACCTAGAGCATATCCCCCCTTAGGAAAGACTTTCATTCCTGCTCTGGAAAAACGCCTTTCCCTATTGTAAGAAGTGAGGAAGGAAGCCTTAGCTGCCCATGAGAACACCGCTCGGATCATGAAGGAAAGAATCCACTCTAAGTTTAAACCCTGGAAAAGAGGAGATAAGGTGTGGTTAGAAACTAAGAATCTCTGATTCCATCATACTTCTCGGAAGCTACTCCCAAGACGGGAAGGACCCTTCGAAATCACCAAAGTCATCTCCCCTATTGCCTATGAACTGAAACTCCCTAGTTCGTGGAAGATTTACAATGTATTCCATGCATCCCTTCTCTCCCCTTATCGGGAAACCATGGAACACGGTCCAAACTTCCTAAAACCCCTGTCCAAAGAAATAGAAGGAGAAGAAGAGTGGGAAGTTGAAGACATCCTTAGCCACCGAGGAACACAAGGTCGCCACCAATATCTAGTAAAATGGAAAGGATACTCCTCGGCAGAGAACACTTGGGAACCCACGTCCAATCTAGGAAATGCTTCCAAAGTCCTAGACAACTATAAAAGACGAAGGAATCTTTAAACTCTGAACCAACCACTCTTGAACTCATACCATCCACCATGTCCTCCAACATCGCCACTCCCACCTCTTTTATCTGCATCTATGCCCAACATCTCCCTGACCACCACCACCACGTGCTCTATGCTGGCATCCTTGCTGATCCCTGCACTATGTTCTTATTGGAAAAGGACAGTCTCTGGGACCAAGCCATCACTCTCCAGGCCCTGGTACGCCTTTACCACCAGACGCTCTCCCACCACCTCCTTTATGAATGCCTTCACTCGGGAGCATCCCATACTGCCCACCAGACCCTCTCCGACTCCCAGTCCCTCATTTGCCACCATGTCCTCGACCTCCTTCACTATGAAGGTTTTTGGAGTTTTGTCAATCGTATACCCAACTCTGCCCTCCAGCATCTACTCGTTCCTCTCATTAATTCCCTAATGACCACAGAAGAGGATGTCTATGATGGTCTCGTCGCCATCAGTACCAGTCATATTGCCCCATGACTCGTCCCTGCCAGCCCAAACACCCCCCCAGCATATGTTCCTCGAACTACGTCCCCTTGTCCCACGTCACCACCTTACCATCCTCACACTCCCTTTCCTCCCTCCATTTCCCCAGCAAGGACTCTTCGACGCTGCTCCCATCGAGACAGCCCATACCCAGGACTAAGGGTGGAAACTCCCCCCTCGTCTTCCTCTTCCTCATCTTATGGAAGCCCTATCTCTCCCATCCTAAGAGTTCCTCCTCCATCAGTAGACTGCGACACCATCATTGCCGACATATCCCCAGGGACCATCGTAAATCCTATTGACGTCGACTCTCCACAGAACCCACCACGCCTAGGACAGTGCTTCAAATGTCAGGAGTGGGGACACTGGCATGGCGAATGCTTTAAGTTTCGCTGCCCCCATTGTTTCCTTTGGGCTCCTGGTCATCCCACCAGATTATGTCTAGAGCGACCCTGCTGGTCTTGTCGGGGACCTCATCACTCTCGTGCGAGTTGTCCTTTATTGGTGGGTACTAATGGACCAATCTTGGATGATGAAGCTTGAAAGGGTCTTCAAGACGCTTAATAAGGGGGTAATGTTACGAGATAATGGACCCCTATTTTCTTTTATACACTTTTCCTTTTGCCTTGCAGCACTGGAGCTGTGCACTTCCTTTCGTAGCTAATACTCCAGAACATTCTAAAAGGATACTGTTTTCATACGTGGTCTGTGCACCTCTTCCAGACCTATAAATACCCCTCGTGTACCCATGTACTCTAGCTAGTTCTATGCCAATAAAGCTTAGTAACCAGCAAGCCACCTCTGGGTGAGACCCTCTGCCAAACCAAACTGCCTCACATCACTCTACTCATCCCTATCGCCCGACTAGGCTTACAAGCCTTTGTCTTCATTGCCGTCGTCCCCTACTGAGATCTTGCCATCCGGTTCACCTTCATCCAAGAAGGGACTCGCCTCTTTGTTCTTATCATAGTGGGCATCTGGCCCCATCCTCAACATCGTTTGTATTATCGAGCTCAGCTCGATCGTCATTAGCTAGGTTACCAAGCCCTAGTGTAACATTACATGTTTGTAACTCTTTTGGGTTTAGTGGATATATGTACCTTTGCTACCTTTGGGACGAAGGTGTCATCTAAATCGATGGCATGGTCAAATGCCTGAGAGGGAGGTAGGAGGTTGTGAGTTTTCTCATCGAAGACATCGGAGTAGGGTTGGTATTCTTTAGGTAGCTTTTGTTCCTTTTTTTGTGATGCTGCAGCAACCTTGGTGGCAAGAGTGGTTTTTCATAGCGATGTGATAAGGTACCATTGATTGTTAGTTGTGTCGGAGGTAGGTAAATCTGGAATGGAGATTTTTCAGGTGGACCAGTTGATGACAGGATTTACTTTAGTAAACCAAGGGAGTCCCAAGATGGCTTGATCTTCTCCACAGTGCAGGATTAGGAATCGAACCACCTCTTCCCTAGTTCCGATTCGTAGAACAAGTTTTACTTCTTTCCTAATGATTCCTCCTCGATTTGTTGTTCCATCTACATTTGACACTTTGATTGGTAACCAAAGACGAGTAGAGGGAAAGTGGTATTTGGCCACTATGGTGGGATCGATAAAATTCTCTGTAGCACCAGAGTCGAGTAGAGCTTTTACTTCAGCAGTTTTTGCCCCATGGGATAGGGAAATGCGAATGCAAATAGATTTTTCCTTCCTACTGGTACAAATGATAGGGGCTAATAGTTCAGGAGGGGGAGATGCTGATACTTCCCTCCTCTTTAAAAATCCATTTCTTGGTACATAGTGATTCGAGCTACATTTTCCTCAGCTTCTTCCTCCTTGAAGCAAGTCTTGAGGACTCGAATCATTTCCTTGGGATCCACTTTCTTTCCTTTGAGGACTTTAAGGTATTTGTCAAGGTCTGCGGGTTCTTTGCGGGCTTTGGTGATGGTTACGGCTGCCTGAGCAGGGTTTTGGGGTGGTCGATTAGGTGAGTTTCCCTGGGTCTTTTGGATGGTTTTTTGCCATACATCCTCGTTTGTGACAAATGAAGCATTGTCCTTCTTTTATGTGACGTGCTTTTTCAACAGGGTTTAGCCAGACAGCATCGACCTCCATAGCATTGGGGTCTCTCCTGAATCCATTAGAACTTTGCCACCCTAACCCTTTCCTCATGTCCCGTATTCTTTCTTGTTGGGCATGGAATCTGCTTGCTTGCTCCTGGTCCTCTAGTTTGTAGAACCATCCCTCAGAGAAGGTTCGTCCTCTTCCTTTGCTCATTTTATTTAGTGCGGTGAGGAGCATTGACCTTTCATCATATAAGTCGGCGTTCATAGTGAAATATGCCATCATTGCCATCATCCATCTGATGGCATCCTCAGATTCCCTGGAAAAGTCATCAGGGAGACCGGCTTTGAGTTCGGATCAAGACATCTTCCTTGTCTCAGTCCTTTGAGCCTGTTCTTCTTCTTCTCTTTTAATCTGAGCGCTTTCTTCAGCTACTTGCTTCCTAAATTCCTTGCGTTCTCTTTCCTCTTTCTGGCATTCTTCTTCTTCCCTTAGAAGACGATCTATTGTTTCCTGGTCGAATTGATGTAAGGGGTCCACTTCGGTTTCAGTATCTGATTCCGAAGAATCAGTTGCTTTGGTGGAAGTAGAAGGGTATTCTGGATTTGCTGCATTTAAAGAGGGTCCTTCAGAGAATGGAGAAGGGAAGATATCAGAATAGGGTATGGGATAGGTTCTTTTCTTCTTTTTCTTGTATGTGGATGGGTATGCAGGTCCACGAGGAGGTACTATGGTGAAAGTGGGAAGTGACCCTTCTAGGTAGAGGGGTCAAGGGGAAGGAGCTAGTTCTTTTGTTATGCTAGGGCTTAGTAACCTAGCTATCGTCAGTTGAGACGGGCTCAGTAATACAAACGATGTCGACAGTGGGGCCAAATCCCCACTACAATGATTATGAGTAGGAGAGTCCCTTCTTGGATGAAAGCGTACCGGATGGTGATATCTTGGTAAGGCATGACTGCAATATAGACTATGGCTTGGAGGGAGAGTCAAGCGATGGGGAAGACTAGGGCAAAGAGAGGCAGCTTGTCTAGGGGTATCTCACCCTTAGGGTGGCTTGCTGGTTACTAAGCTGTATTGGCATAGAACTAGCTAAAGTATAGGGAGAGTGTCCAGGGTATTTATAGGTCTGAGAGGGTGCACAGACCAAGTGCAAAAGGAGTATTTATCTAGAATGTTCTGGAGTATTTGCTAAGAAAAGGAAATGTACAGCTCTGGTGCTGTGGAGCAAAAGAAACAGTATGACTAAGTAGATAGGGGTCAACTGTCTCGTAACATTACCCACCTCTAGGAAAGACATTTATTCTGGCCTTGAAAAAATGCCTTTCCCTTCTAGAAGAAGCCTGGAAAGAAGCTTTGGCCACCCATGAGAACGCCACTTGAATTATGAGAGAAAGAATTCACTCCAAATTCAAACCTTGGAAAGTGGGTGATAAGGTGTGGTTAGAAGCAAAGAACCTTCGTTTTCGTCATACCTCACAGAAACTTCTCCCTAGACATGAAGGACCCTTCAAAATTGTCAAGGTGATATCCCCCATCACCTATGAACTCAAACTCCCTTCCACCTGGAAGATTCATAACGTATTTCATGCTTTTCTTCTCTCTCTCTATAGGGAAACGACCAAGCATGGTCCAAACTTCCTAAAACCCCCACCTGAGGAGATAGAAGGTGAAGAAGAGTGGGAGATAGAAGATATTCTCAATTACTGAGGGACATGAGGACATCAGCAATATTTAGTAAAATGGAAGGGATACTTGTTAGTGGAAAACACATGGAAACCAGAATTCAACCTGGGTAATGCTTCTGAGATTCTAAATGACTATAAAAGTTGGCAAAGTCTTTGAACTCTGACTCAACCACTCTTACTCTCAAACACCCATCATGTCCTCCAACGTTGCAGCACCTTCTTCTTTCATCTGAGTTTTCGCCCAAAGACTCCCTGACCACCACCATCGACTCCTCTACACTGGCATCCTTGCCGACCCCCATGCCATGTTTCTACTGGAGAAGGATGGCCTCTGGGACTGAGCCATCACCCTCCAGGTGTTGGTATGCCTTTACCACCAAACCCTCACCCACCACATCCTGTATGAACATCTCCACTCAAGCACTTCCCACACCACCCAGCAGACCCTTGCGGATTCCCAAGCCCTCATCCACCATCATGTCCTAGATCTCCTTCACTATGAAGGATTTTGGGGGTTTGTGAACCATATACCTGGATCCGCCCTCCAGCACCTCCTCATTCCTCTCATTACCTCTCTTACTCCTTCTAAGGAGGACATCTATGATGGCCTAATCAACATCAATACTTCTCATATCATGCCTAGACTAGTCCCTGCTGGTCCCTCTGCTCCACCCATGTATATTCCCCACTCCACCACACCTCATCCTGTCTCTCCCATTTATTGCCCTAGGACACCTTCCCTGCCAACTACCACCCCTTCTAGAACCCTTCAACAATGAGGGCGCCAGCCCAGTCCCTACCCCAGGTTAAGAATAGAAACCCCACCTTCATCCACATCCTCATCCTCCTACAGGAGCCCCATCTCTCTGGCATTACCAGTTCCACCTCCCCCCATCGACAGGGATACTATCATCACTGACACTTCCCCAGGATCCCCTGCAAATCCCATCAGGGTGGAAAACCCACAGAACCCTCTACAACTAGGCCAGTGCTTTAAATGTCAAGAATGGGGGCATTGGTATGGGGAATGCTTCAAGTTTCGCTGCCCCCAGTGTTTCCTGTGGGTGCCTGGACACCCAGCTAAGCTGTGTTGGGGACTACCTTGTTGTTTGTGTTGGCAGACAGGACATTCACAGGACTATTGCCCTCAACTCTGGAGTACTAATCCTCTGACCTCTGATAATGAAGTTTGAAGGGGCCTTCAAACACCTAGTGAGGGGGTAATGTTACATGCGGTAGTGGTAGTCCTTTTCTTTTTGTACAATTGGTCATATGCTGTTTTTTTCTCCACAGCACCAGAGCTGTGCATCACCCTTTTTAGAATCATACTCCAGAACATTCTAGTTACTCTTCCTTTCTTGTACATGGTCTGTGCACCCTTCTCAGACCTATAAATACCCTTAGACAGACCCATGTACTTTAGCTAGTTCTACACATATCAAGCTTAGTAACCAGCAAGCCACCTTACGGTGAGACCCCTCAGTGCCCAACCTGCCTCTAAATGCCTTAGTCCTTATTGCTGTTGTCACTCAACGAGACCTTGCAATCCAATATGCCTTTGTTCAAGAAGGAACTCTCCTCCTAGTCATTATCATCATTGGGATTTGGCCTAACTCTCGTCATCAATTCCATTATTGATTCTACTATTTGCATTACTAGCTAGGTTGCTAAGCCCTAGCATAACATGTTGATGATTGGTGTGGTAGAGATTCCAGCCAATCGGATTGCAATCCAGTTTCCATTAATGGTCTTTGATTGCCTTCCAAGAGAGAAATTTCACCAAAAAGAGAAGTATCAAGGAAGGAATGATTGTGCCACATGTGGTTAGGGGAGACCGGTGTAGAGGTTGATACACCTCTACATGTATAACCTTGTGTTTTCTATGTTTTTCATCATTTGATTACTTTACTTACTTTTGTTTTATGATAGTCTGGTTCGACAGTCTACACAGTCCAGGACAGACCAGTCAGACTAGTGCATATACCAACCTGGACTACTCTTAGATATATTTTCTTACTTGGTTACCCTTTTTGTAAGTTTCCCCTATTTTTACTTTGCCTTTCAGTTCATAGCTCCAATGTCACCTCAGATGTTCAGGCTACTTGGGACCAAGTCAGGATCTTCCATTGCTGCCCATCAGGGTCAGTATTTCATATTCCTGGTCTCAACCCATTCTTTTTATATCATCAGGTACTTAGACCATGCATCTCTCCATACCTATGTAGAAGTCTGAGTATGCCTGGACTATAAATCTTGTACTTGTCATTTGAAATGACAGCTTTCTACTGTTTGCTCACCACCATCACCATCACCATTGGGATACCACTCCCTCACCATTTTCACCATCTACCACACCATCTCTCTTGACTGAACTGCCAGTCTTAATGTATTTAACAACTTACACTGACCAGACTACTGTTACAACCATCCAGACTGTGTCTGGACTATACTCATTCATGTCCACCTTCATTCTAGGACTAATCCCTTGCTCTAGAGTCCCTCTGGGGCGAACATATATTGCTCCCCCATCACCCTCAGACTACTCCCAGGTGGCCAGGACTGACAGTCCACTCAACCACCTTTCTAGTCTTTTCACCAGTATCAGAAAACTATTTTCTAATATGTCAAGATTGTGGAACTTGGTCAGTAAATTTTCAAGTTCTAAGCAATGAGGAGTCAGCCAAAGACTTCATCTGGAACCCTTATTGGAGTCCCTCACAGTGGGCTCCAGATGGAAAGACTTGAAAGGTGGATGAGTGGACTGTTAGTCCTGGCCACCTGGGAGTAGTCTTAGGGTGATGGGGAGCAATTATGTTCACCCCAGAGGGACTCTAAAGTAAGGGGTTAGTCCTAGAATGAAGGTGGGCACAAACAATAATAGTCCAGACACAGTCCAGATAGTAGTAAATGGTAGTTCGGTCAGTGTAAGTCATTAAAAATCATGAAGACTGGCAGTACAGTCGAGTAAAATGGTGTGATAGATGGTAAAAACAGTGAGGGAGTGGTATCCCAACAGTAATGGTGATGATGGTGAGCAAACAGTAGAAAGCTGCTTGCTGTCATTTCAAATGATGAGTACAAAATTTATAGTCTGGGCATACTTGAACTTCTACATAGGTATGGAGAGATGCATCATCTATATACCTGATAATATAAAAGGAATGGGTCAAGACCAGGAATATGAAATATGCAATGGAAGATCACAACTCAGTCCTGAGTAGCCTGAATGTCTAAGGTGACATTGGAGCTATGAACTGAAAGGCAAAGTAAAAATATGGGAAACTTACGAAAATGGTAACAAGGTAAGAAATTGTGTCTAAGACTAGTCCATTTGGTGTATATACTAGTCCAACCAGTCTGTGGTGGACTGAGTAGACTGATGAACTGGACTATTGTGAAACATAGGTAAGTAAAGTAATCAAATGATGAAAACATAGAAAACATAAGGTTATACACATAGATGTGTATCAACCTCTACAATGGATGCACTGGTATCCATGTCAAAGACAGGATTCTCACCCTCTATGATGCTTCCTTCCAGGAGACTTGTACATGGTCCAGCACCAGGAAAATGCTTCTCTAGATTACAACTCAGATGGCTACTGCCATCAGATTCAAAATTTGAGCTTTTCCCACTTCACTCACAGTTACTAGGGGAATCCTTGTTAGTTTCTTTTCCTCTGCTTATTGATATGCTTAAGTTCTGTGGGTAGTCCTACCTGATTTGAGGTCAAGTTTCAAGGCATGTTACCATCCAGAATGTCTGTGTTTGTCATGGGACTGACTAATAACTAAACACATGGACAAAACTAAGATGCAAGGACAAAACTGTCTGCAAGCCTTGCCAATGCTTCAGCTGGGATGATCATTATCACATCCAAGGCTGTGCACATCATATAGAGAGACTCACATCATTCACACAAATACATTTCAGGAGAGCTAACGATGAGGCCAGCATACCCTCAAATCCAATCCCAAGACAAGACAAGATGACTTGAGTTGAGAATTTAATGACACTCAAACAGGCATGCTCCTTGGAATACCAAGGAGCACAAAGTGTATTCAAAGATTTGATGATTCACTGAAAATCTGCAATTCACATTACTTATTGTAATTCACTGCATTCTTCATCAATGTGAGAGCCAAGAGATCCATTGCTGAAAGTTGTAAAATATGTTTATAACATTCTATGGCCATATGACAGAGTGTGATATAGAAAAACATAGATCATCTCATGAGAGAAGACCTACAATGGGTGCACAGAGGTGTGAGAGAGTGGACAAAAGAAAAAAAGAAAGAAGTTGATGAAAAGCAAGGCATGCACATGCTGCAACAGAGTGCAGCCAGTGACAGCCTTTAACCCCACATCACCTCCTCCTCTTTTTCTTTGTGAAATTCATTAATTATCCTTCTGCAGGTTCACCTATGGAAACCTTGTTATAACTTTTACTTCCTCAAAGTTTGATCAGCTTCTCAGCAACAGGGTACCATTGCCAGCTCCCTGGAGCCAATCCAGAGACCTCACTAAGCCATTCAATCAGTAGTAGTGACAGGCAGTGTGTACAAAGGGCAGGGATGTAATCAACATGAGCTGATGACTCATATTTACTAGGAATTCCTCATTGAAGAGCAATAATTGCAATGCTCTATCCCCAGCACAACAGAGTTTCACAAGATTACCCAGACCTTCCAGTCAAGGAAAAGAACTTGCTGGTTCTGTCAGTGTAGCACACGTGCAGCCCAGAACATCTAAGGGCATCACAGACCTGTTATTGCCTCAAACTTCCATTGACTAGATGCCAACAGTCCCTCTAAGAAGCCAGAGGTCAGCCAAAGCCAACCTGGCTATTTAGCAGGTTAAGGTCTTGTTCGTTATTGGAATTAACCAGACAAATCACTCCACCAACTAAGAATGGCCATGCACCACCACCCATAAAATCATCAAAGAGCTATCAATCTGTCAATACTAGTCATGTCTGGACCTGGTGAGTTTCCCCATGTTGAGTCAAATTAAGCTGCAGGCTCCACTCCTGATGGTGCCCTTCTATCAATTCCTTTAAGTTTCAGCCTTGTGACCATACTCCCACCAGAACCCAAAGACTTTGATTTCTCATATGGTGCCAAGCAACACATCAAAAAGAGGTCACCCAATCCCTAGTCAGCATAGTTTACTGTTAAGACTACAATGGTATCTGATCATTTTTGATCCCCTAACCTTTGTTCTTGATTAATGAAAACATCTTTGGCAAATGCTTTCACAGTGGTTTGTCTTCAGTCAATCCAAGAATTTCACCTCTAGCAACTGAATATGAATGCCTCCAACTGTTCCTATTAATCATTACAGTGACTCTAGAAACCAACAAAATAGAACTGTGTGTCCTATTTCATTATTCCATGCTAATATATTCGGACAAAATGCCTGCTTTGAATACTCTAATTTTCTCAAGGTAAACATCCTGGTTCCCTGATGCACACAGTGAAGGGCATGCTGATTCACCAAGAGGAAAGGCCTGGCCAGACAGTACAACACCTTGCAGCAGACTGCCTGTCCATGCCCAAAGTTCAACTACAAGCTTTTTAACTGCAACAACTTTAATATATGCTGTTGGAGCTGGAATTACCATGGCTGCTGGCACCAGACTTGCCCTCCAATTGTTCCTCATTAAGAGATTTAAATTGTACTCATTCCAATTATAAGACCCGAAAGAGCCCTATATTGTTATTTATTGTCACTACCTCTCTGAATTGGGATTGGGTAATTTGTGCACCTGCTGCCTTCCTTGGATGTGGTAGCCATTTCTCAGGCTCCCTCTCCAGAATTGAACCCTTATTCCCCATTACCCATTGAAACCATGGTAGGCCTCTATCCTACCATCGAAAGTTGATAGGGCAGATATCTGAATGAAGCATCACCAGCACAAGGCCATGTGATTCAACAAGTTATTATGAATCACCAAATGAGCAGCAAGCCATGTTGGTTTCTAATAAATACACCCCTTTCAGAAGTCAGGGCTTCATTGCATGTATTAGCTCTAGAATTACCACAGTTATCCATGTAGCAAGTCATCATCAAATAAACTATAACTGATTTAATGAGCCATTTGCAGTTTCACAGTACAAACTTGTTAATACTTTGACATGCATGGCTTAATCTTTGAGACAAGCATATGACTACTGGCAGGATCAACCAGATAACTACTGATTCCATCATGCCCTCTATTAAGATCTCTGTCTTTTCGATGGGCTGGAGTTTTCATTCATCATGATTGATGATTTTCAAAAGAGCTCAATGCCAACATCAACCCTGTCCTGCAAGATGCAAGACAGCATATTCTGCTAGCACCTCCTTCTCTCTGCCTCATTCCCTTGATCTCACATATTTCAGACAAGTTTCCTACATTGAGACAATGCAGATCACCATCTTCCATGAGGACTACCAGCGACTAGAGACATAACAAGCATGGCCCACAATCATGGCAGATCCTCAAGTGGTTAGTAGTTTCAGGTTTGGCCATCAGCAATTAATCCACACCCTTTGCTCAATGCAAATACTAAACCATGTATTAGACTCTGTTGGACTACAGATCACAGACAAGCAATCTATGGTTGTCCAGCTATCATCTTTTCCAATCAGTACATCCCATTCATGTAGGTACATCCATGACTAGGGTCCAGACAAAGCCAGCCTTAATGAAGCATACTTGACTGAATGTTGGAAAAAGGACATCTAGTACCAGCCATACCTTCCACCAACACCATGCTTTCAGCTTCATCAGAATAATGACAGCACACCAGTAGGATTAACCAAGCATGAGCAAGGAGCAAAGTAGTCTAGCTAGCAATGGACATGGCTGATCCGACCAGTCATCCATCAGATAGCATCTGTAGACCATTCATTGGTGCTGCCCAATGCTTATAAAATCACAATCACAGTACCCTTTGAGCTGAAAAAGCAAAGTGATCTCACTTACCAATGATGCCAAGGACCAATCAGCATTGTCAGTTAGCTTTATAGACCATTCATTGGTTTCAACTCAACAGAGTATAGCAACCCAAGCAAGGGAAGTGATACACAACATCCCCCATCAATGGCATGCAATCAACCAAAGACTACCCAATCTACATAGATGTCATCACACAGCAAAGTGGTCTAGCAAATGATGGTCCCAGATCAATCAATCCAGAACATCTGAAAGCATCTTGAGACCATTCATTGGTATGATCCAATGCCTACATGGTGACTAACTTTAGTTGAGGCTGACAAAGCAAAGTGGTCTTGCCATCAACAAATGCTAATGATTGTTAGCATCATTGGACAGTGTCAAGGACCATTCATTGGTTTGGCTCGAACAGTGTAGCAAATAGCTTAGTTGACTACCAATTGCAGTTGTTGTGTCCACCCCCATACATAAGGCCCAGCCATTTGTTTGGTCGGGTTTGCCATGGGGTGCAAGAGGTGTGAGTTTTGGTGTTCACTAAATTGTGCCTCACCAACCAGGGGCTAGGGATGCTTGGAAACATCATGTACCAAAGTGATCTAACAAATGATGAACCCCAGTCGATCAAACTGAGCCTTCTAAATGCATCCAGAAACCATTCATGGGTACACCAACACCCAACATTGACAGTAATCTAGTTGAACATGCATCAAGCAGACAAGCAAAGTGATCTGATCATCCTAAAAAGCCAGGTGATCAACAGGCAATCAAGATAACTTCATGGTCTGTCCATTGGTTGAGCTCAAAGGCATGTACAAAAAGTCCCACATAGGTAAATGACAACACTCTTGAGTGCAGGATGATCAACTGAGGACTGAAAATACAGACATCATCATGTAGCAAAGTGGTCTAGCAAATGATGGATCCAAGTTGATTGATCTGGACCATCCAAGAGCATCTGGGGACCATTCATTGATACATTCAAATGTCTACATGACAGCAACACTAATTAACCAACATGGTCCATAGCCTGAAAGCAAAGTGGTTTTATTGCCAGTGATGCCATCAATCATCAGCACTGTTAGGCAGTATCAAGGACCATTCATTGGTTTGGCATGAAAGTGTAGAAATCAGCTTAGTTGACCACCAAGTGGGTCAATAACCCTCCTATTGATTTTTAGAAATTCAAGTTGGAAACTCAAGGTCTGATAGAGAGGTAATGTTACAATTAATACATTCATGGGACTGCATTTTCTTTCTTTTTCCTTCCTTTGTACTTCCCTTTTTGTCATCTCTTTTGTCTACAGCACCAGAGCTATATCTTCCCTTTTTTAGTTACTATCCTCCAGAACATTCTAGATACTGTATTCCCTTTTGCTATCTGGTCTGTGCACCAGGTTTTCCCCTATAAATAGCTTGTCTCTGTACCTAGTACTTTAGCTAGTTCTATGCAATCCAAGCTTAGTAACCAGCAAGCTGCCTTTAAGGTGAGATTCCCCTCATCACCATTCCTTTCTATCAAGTATATGTTCTAGTTACTACCCTCATTGGTCAAAACTACCACATCCAAGTAGACTTCCTTCAGAGAAGAACCAACATCTTTATCATCATCCTTGTCACTGTTGTGCCAAGACTTCAACACTGACTAGGATATTGGTTCTATTTTCATCATTACTAGCTGAGTTACTAAGCCTCAGTGTAACAGTAAAACACTATTCACATAGAAAATTTCCATCTTGGAGGCTAAACCTATGTTGGTATGATCAAAGGCTAACATTGTCACTTTTTAGATCTACAAACATGTCTCTTAAGAATGCCTCTTCTCTTTTGTTCAACTTCACTGGCTTTGTTGTTGATTACACTGGAATTTTCAATGGTTTCAACTGGACAACTTGATGGCCCAAAATGGAGGCCAATGTCAAAAGCATTAGTGTCAAGCATCAGTCCAATGCTATTCCACTCTAGCTCTGACATCGGAGGGAGACGTAGTAGGTGGACTTTGGGTCAGAGGTGGGTCGGACGGGCTTGGCTTCAGCTACTCGGGTGGAGAGCTGCGCCCTTACACACTCATGCCCTATATTTCGGAGGACGAGGGTATCGAGAGGTCAGACGCTTAGTCGGGGAAGAATCTGAGCTAAGACTTGAGGGAAGCAGGAGAGAATAGCGGGGGAACTTAGTTGATATTCGAACTGAGGAGAAGTCCTCAGCAAACTACAGTATTTATACAGGAGGAGGCTGAAACAGTAA
>JBBPMM010000432.1:0-23728 GCA_038090335.1 Solioccasus polychromus
ATCCATTGCAAGCAATAAGTACTTGGGTATCTCCAATCTTGGCACAATCAGAGCAGAGAAAGTGCCAAAGCAAGTTGATCAAAAGATTCAAGTAGCAACAGCCCTTGGAGGAGCAAACCATTGATCCCAGTATTGATGGCATAGAAACAGCCACTGTCATTCTTATGACATTTAAATGACATGACAAAATGCACACTAACCATTCTTGGAAACCATTGGATGATGGATGGATGGAATCCCAACTTAAACCACAACCACACAACTCAGTCCTTGAACTTGCCATACATATTTACCATGTTTGATTTTTCCATCGCCAAGCTTCGTCTTCTACAGGATACTAAGGGACCATGGAAGGCTGCAAAACATAAGCAAGGGAAATCAAAGGTTTTTTGTGAGCTTACACAGAAAGCACATGCACTTGCTGAGACCAGAAGCTTGGGAAGAGAGGCATGAGACCAGCGAAAAAAGGCAGGTGTCAGAAATGAAGTTACTTACCATGCTAATAACCTAAATACACAGGAATACTCTTCTTGGTTGAAGCAGTTTAGCCAGACAAGAAAGTCAAAAGAGCTCACTCATTATGGCAAGGCTTGGACAAAGAGAAGGGTCATTGGTGTGATATGCTGTGATGAGGTCAAAGCATTGCTGCAGGCTGATTGGAACGCTGAGCCTGGAACTCAGCTTTACCTTAAACACTATCAAGCAGCATTAACCAAGGTGATGAACAACCGGTCAGAGAAAGAGCTAGAAGAAGCTGAGGAACAAGCCAATGAGTGGAATGTTGGTCTGCTTCCAGATGACCTTTGTACAAGGTGAGTGGTTACACTATTCAACATTAGAAAATGATACTAATCACAAATCTAGGAATGGTGATGAGCTTGGCCAAAAATATGCTAGAAGATTTGCTGAGGAAATGTGGCAGCAATGCGGTACCTGGGTAGTAATATTATCTGCATGGAGAGACAAGAAGAATGATGTGTGTTATACAACTTATGCCAGAGTTGCTATGATCAGAATATGTATCTGATGCTTCACCAGGCACGACTTCTATGACATGATCGGTAATGGAATGCTTTTCGGCAGTCTAGATGATGAAGGGATGGAGCAAGTAGAGGAGGCTTGGGCAAACTATGGAAAAGCTGCATTCGGTATCAATGGAGAGGAGAGTGACAGCAAAATGCAAGTGATGTGGCCGGCGAGACCAATAAAGACCAGATGCCAAACAAAAGTGACTTATGTTCACAATGGCCTTCCATACCTTCCCGATTTTCATGAATTCAGCTTGGATGATTTGAAGGCATTGGTTTGTGAGTTCATCACTGGCTACTATAGTGAGTTGTCCATGAAACATCCACCATTGAGTTAATTCCAATGAGATCCCAGGACTTGCAAGTGGAAATGCAAAATCAATTGTGCCATGGGCAGAACTTTGTGCCAACCCCGACAAGTACTTTGATGTGGAACTGCTACCAGACGATGTTAAGCTTGAAGAACCATCAAAGCTGAAGAAGAACGAAGTCATCAAAATTCTTGATTTTTGGAAAGACTGAGAAGATAGAAATTTGTGGCCAGTGTTCAGATTTCATCACACCAGAGGATGGGATGGCAAAATTATGAAGGCAATTGCTCATCCAGGTGTCATCAGTGGAGCAAATGATGTTGCTAGTGACGATGAGGATGAAAATCAGGCCATTTGCTGGAGGGTAAGAGAAAAAATAGTTTTATTTCTGTAAACATTGGATGCAGGCTCACATTACACCCATAGCAATCTCCAGCAGCAGGCACAGTAGCCAATGAGCACATTGTTGCCAGCAATGATGATGCCAATGCACTGCTGAATGCAATTTCCAGCAAACATACCAAACAAATGGACAACACATTGCAGTTGATGAAACGAGTCAGAGTTGTGAATATGCCATGTAGTGATGATGATGATCTGCCACCATCAAAGTGTCAGAAGCAGAAGGTATTCTCAGAAGGCGATGACACTCAGAGATCATCAAGAAAGAGATGGGTGCCAAAGGCACCAGATCATGGCTATGCCATGCCAATGAAAGTAAAGTGTAAAGGAGCAGCACAATCAAAGGGAAAACAAAAAGACATAAAGGGTTCTGCAAGACACAGTGGGGATTGACCCTCTTAGATAGGCTAATGCTTTCCTTAATGCAATGTTAATAACTAGTCCCTGATAGACCAGCAATGAACACACATTGTCAATGAGTACTCCAGAGAGAATGACATGATAATAGTCTTGTGACTATGGGCACATATCACTGGAGGTGTATTTGCTCCTTGGCTATCGCTCAACAGTGGCAGGTGTTCAACAGCAGCGAGTGTTCAATGGTGGCAAGTGTTCATTGGTGGCAAGTGTTCATTGGTGGCGGGTGTTCATTGGTGGTGAGTGTTCATTGGTGGCAAGTGTTCATTGGTGGCAAGTGTTCATTGGTGGTGAGTGTTCATTGGTGGCAAGTGTTCATTGGTGGCAAGTGTTCATTGGTGGCAAGTGTTCATCAGTGGCAAGTGTTCATCAGTGGCAAGTGTTCATCGGTGGCAAGTGTTCATCAGTGGTGAGTGTTCATCAGTGGCAAGTGTTCATCAGTGGCAAGTGTTCATCGGTGGCAAGTGTTCATCAGTGGTGAGTGTTCATCAGTGGCAAGTGTTCATCGGTGGCAAGTGTTCATCAGTGGTGAGTGTTCATCAGTGGCAAGTGTTCATCAGTGGCAAGTGTTCATTGGTGGCAAGTGTTCATTGGTGGTGAGTGTTCATCGGTAGCAAGTGTTCATCAGTGGCGAGTGTTCATCGGCGGCAGGTGTTCATCGGTGGCATCACTCTAAGTGATCAATACTAAAGGTGAAATGCTTGAATAAAAAAAAGTATTAAACTAAATAATATTATGGTACAAAAAAGTCCTTTTCTATGCAACATTAGGTGGTACTGATGCTGCCCGCTTTTGAACACCAAGTGATTCTTGATCGGATGTCAGTTGTACTGACATCGACCGTTCCAGACAATTTGGGGAATCATGCCACACCGGTTGATGTACCACCTGCATCAGTGCAGGCATGGCCTCTGTGTGCAAGGATACCACTGGTATAAACACCTCTTCCTCAGCTCCAAGTGCCAACTCCTCTCCATTCTTGGGCATACATACTCTGGTGTGAGCAGTTGTCCAAGTCTCCACTATCCATATCCATATTGATTATTTCTGCACTTAAGAATGATGTTGATGGATCAGAAACATGGCAACAAAGTGTCTCTATTGTACGCCTATTGCTGAGGACCTTGTTCCGGAGATCCTTCAGTTCTTGATGGAGGTCATCAATATGGCTGGAGACTATGGCCAGCTTCTTGTGAAGCTCCTCAGTTTCAGCGGCAAGTTTGTGGGGGCCAGGAGGGACAAGTACATATGCTATGATACTGTTTAGCAACATGTATGGTACAATATCATCACTTATGTTGCAATTGTCGGCATTTTGGCATGCCAGTTGAGGATCCAATGACCAGTGTATCAGTGGATGGGCTATGGTTGTGCTTGGATGATTCACTTGAATATGCTGTTGACTCTGGTGGTGTGACCATCCAAGGAAGGAGCTGGGATGTTGAGGAAGATGCCCTCCACACTCGAGAGCTAGACCGAGACCAAGACTGAGAGTGACTCTGTGATTGAGTGCCATCCTGAGATTGAGAGCGAGCTTGGGATCGAGAGCAAGCTTGGGATCAAGAGCAAGACTGGGATCTAGACCTTGATCTTGATGCAGCAGTTGAGACAGTGAGGCTGCACTTGGTCTTCAAGCATTTGCATTCAGCACATACCCCCTTTTTTGTGCAAGGGTAGCAAATGACTTCATGCCATTCACAGTTCTCGCATGCTGAATCATTCGGTTGGACACTTGTGGGGATAGTGGCATTGGAAGGAGGCGCTCATGCCAGACAGCTGCACTGACAAGACTGTTTCAGTGTTTTGGAATGTATCAGTGAATTGCTGCTGCTGTCATCCTCTTCGCTCTTGACAGTGTTACACAGAGGCTAGTAACTCAGCTAATAACCGATGTAATAGAGATGATGGAACATGCTGATTCGCTGCCTAGTGGGTATGGCAATGATGAGGATTACTAAGATAGTCTGATTCCAATACAAGGTGTTGACATGGCCTTGTCTGATCCCTTCAATGAACAGGATGAAGACCCAAAGATGATAAGTCTGCCCTCGACTCTGAATATGAGCTTTGAGGAGAGTAATGTGTAAGATCGGAATGGTTGCTTAGCGGTCTCACTCCTCTGAGAGGCTGGCTGGTTACTAAGCTTGGATTGCATAGAACTAGCTAAAGTACAGTGATGCGAGATCTACCTATTTATAGGTAATAGAGGGGCGCACAGACCAAGAAGAAAAAGGAAACTATCTAGAATGTTCTGGAGGATGTAGGAAGACAAGACTATGTTAGGAAACCTTACGCTCCGGTACGCTAAGGCAAAATGGAATAGACCGGATGAATCAAGAAAGAATGGGAAGAGGTCGGAATGGAAGAGGAAAGAATAACCATAACATTACCCCCTTCATAGACTGCAGCTTACCAAACTGCATTATTCTCACCTCCGGAGGAAGAACCCTCACTAATAACCCAATCGGGCTCTGGGGGATTCATTGTGGGTGAGGTGTCATCGGGGATATGGGTACAATCCTTCTGCACATGTCCGGGCACCCATAGGAAGCATCGAGAACAACAATACCATTTGCACTCCATATACCAGTGACCCCATTCCTGACACTTATAACATTGCCCAGGTCAAGCGGGCATGTTGATGAACGTGGGGAGGTCTGGGCATAGTGAAGGTCAGCCAGAGTCTCCTGGAGATAAACGATGTTGGGGATAGGAGATGATGGTCGGGATGGAGGTGGGGACCACGCGGCAGGGTGGTTAGGGGAAGGGGTCCAAGTGGCACAGGCAGGAGGGGGAACTGGGGTGGGTTCAATGCTCTCGTAGGACGAGAGTACCGGGGCGGAGGTGGTGGGAAGAGAGTATGGGGCAACAGTACAGTGATGAGGGTGGCGACGAGGGCAGCAAGGGGGAGGTGGAGAGGGAGTAGATGGAGGTGGAGTGGTCACTGCGAGGAAGCAGGGTAGGATGTCGTCAGTGAGGGTGTGGGGGAATCCCCAGTAGCAATCCTCCTCGGATGGGGTGAGGCCATCGACAAGGGATTGGAGGACTGGGAGTAATGAAGGCAGAATACGATTGGCAAAGAACCAGAAACCCTCCTGATGCATTACATTGAGGAGGTTATCTAAGGTCTGTTGGAGGGAATGATCTATGGCTTGGGTGAAGATGGCGTTCCCTCCCATGTTAGCTCGTTGGATTAAGAGGTTCGTGGTATAGAGCTGATGGTACAAGCATACCATTGCTTGGAGAGAGTCTGCCTGAGGCCAAAGAGGGTCATGTTCGACAGCAAAGAGGGGACAGGGGTTGGCGAGGATGGTTCCATAAAGAATGTGATGAAGGGAAATGGGGAGATGTTCGGCGAAGATGGCAGGAGGAGTCATGGTAAAGGTGACAGATGAATGGGGCATCAAGAGAGTAAGACATGGGTTGGCAGGGTCTTAGAGATTTCAGTGAGCTTTATACTCAGTTAATGCTTCAGACGCATTACCCAAGTTAGATTCAGGCTCCCATGTGTTTTCGGCGGAGGAGTACCCTTTCCATTTTACAAGGTATTGCTGTTGTCCTCGGGATCCTCGGTGATTGATGATGTCTTTGACTTCCCATTCTTCTTTGCCTTCTATCTCCTCAGGTGGGGGTTTTAGGAAGTTTGGGCTGTGTTCAGGGGTTTTGTGGTAAGAGGTGAGAAGGGAGGCATGGAACACATTATGAATTTTCCAAGAAGGGGGAAGTTTAAGCTTGTACGCGATAGGGGAGATCACCTTAGTGACTTCAAAGGGGCCTTCTCACTGAGGGAGGAGTTTTTTGGAGTTTTGGGGAAATCGTAGGTTCCGGGATTCCAACCATACCTTATCTCCGACCTTTCATGGTTTAAATTTGGAAAAGACCCGTTCCTTCATGATCTGAATGGAATTCCCATGAGCCACTTGGGCTTCTTTCCAAGCTTCGTCTAAGAGGGAAAGATGCTTTTCCAGAGCAGGGATGAATGTCTTTCCTAAGGTGGGGTATCCCTGTGGTTTGTAACCCAGCATAAGGGAGAATGGAGTTTTCTGGGTAGAAGCATGGACATTGGAGTTGTAGGAGAACTCAGCTAAGGGAAGTAGGTCTACCCATCGATCTGGGTGACCCTCGGAGAAGATACAGAGGTAGGTTTCAAGGGATTGATTGGCCCATTCAGTTTCACTGTCCATCTGGGGATGATACATAGTTGAGAGATGGACGTCATATTGAAGGAGTTGAGCTAATTCTCACGCAAAGGCAGAGGTGAATTGAGGCCCTCTGTCAGAGATTATGGTGGAGTGAAGGCCGAATCGAGGGAAAACCCTTTCAAGGAACAACTGTGCTATGCCCTCCGCATCGATAGACTTCAAACAAGGTGTAAAAATTACCCCCTTCATAAGACCGTGGTCGACCATGACCAGAATAGAGTCATATCCACGAGACAGGGGAAGGTTGGTGATAAGATCAACAGAGATTTGTTGGAAGGGATGGGTGGTAGAGGAGGGGAGAGGAGAAAGCAGGGGGACTGTAGGGTGGGTGTTAACCTTGTGTTGTTGGCAAACGGCGCAGCCAGTGACGAACCAGCGAATGAAGGTAGAAAGGCCAGGCCACCAATAATCGCAGGCAACCAGGTGAAGGGTGCAGAAGATGCCCCCATGTCTGCCAGCGAACAAGGAATGGACGGAGGAGACGATATCATGGCAGAGAGATTCGGGGATGTAGAGGCGTCCTTTATAATATAATTTTCCATTGTCAAAAGACCAGTCGTGGAAGGCAGACCGGGGGAAAAGAGGGGAGCCCTCACGAGCAGCATCAAGGGCGGAAATGATGAGAGGGTCATTGGCAGAGGACTGAGTGATTTTGTTGGATAGGGCTAGATTGATTGCACGGAGGAAAACATTATCAGGAAGGAGAGTAATGGCTTGATTATCGTCAGTGGTGTCAACATGGTCTTTTCTGGAATGAGCATCAGTGGGGCCCATGGAAGAGCCAGGTTGATGAATGAAAACAAGGTCGAAATCCTGGAGGAAAAGGAGCCATCGAGCTTGATGATGGGATAGCTTGTGGGGTTCACAGAAGTAGGAAAGATTTTTGTGGTCAGTGAGGATGGTGACCGGATGGAAAGTCCCTTGAAGGTAATGTCGCCATTCATAGAGGGCGTGGATGACAGCAAGGAGTTCACAATCATAGATATCATAGTTTCATTCAGCAGGGGACAGGGTTTTGGAAAGGTAGGCGCAGGGATGAAGATCGCCATTTCCATCTTTCTGCATAAGAACACCACCAGTGGCAACAAGAGAGGCATCGGTCATAAGGAAGAAGGGAAGGGTGGTGTCCAGGAGACGGAGAACTGGGGTGGAGAGAAACTTCTGTTGGAGGGTGTGGAAAGCAGTTTCGTGGACGGTGTCCCAAGTCCAAGGGGTGGACTTCTTAGTTAGATCGATGAGGGGTTGGGCCAAGGTGGAAAAATTAGCAATAAACTTGCGGTAGAAGTTGCAGAAGCTGAGGAAGGACCAGACTGCCTTAACTGACTGAGGAGATTGCCATTCTTTAATGGCGTTTAACTTGGTGGGGTCCATAGACACCTGATGATGGCCAATAATCATACCCAAGTATTCGACTTCTGTGATGTTGAACGAACACTTGGAGATTTTTAGAGAGAGGTGAAGATCCTTGAGACGTTGGAGAACTCGTTTTGTTCATTCGTGGTGTTCATCCGGTGACGATGAGTGGATGAGAATATCATCCATGTAAATAACAACCCATCCTTCAGTGATGAGATCGTGAAAGCCATCATTCATGAAGGCTTGGAACATGGTGGGGGAGTTGCACAACCCGAAAAACATGATGGTTGGTTCAAAGAGTCCGAAAGGGGTGATGAATGCTGCTTTCCAGCGATCCTCAGGCTTGATCAAGACGTTGTTATATCCCCATCAAACATCAAATTTAGTGAAGATGGTGGAGTCTTTTAACTTGTCAAGGAGATCAGAGATGAGGGGGAGAGGGTATGTGTTCTTAATCGTATGGGAATTGAGGTAATGGTAATCCTGGCAGGGGCATAGAGATCCATCTTTCTTTGATACGAAGAAGAAAGGGGAGGCTTGGGGGGATTTTGAGGGAATGATCCTTCCGGTCCGAAGGTGTTCTTCTACAAATTCTTTGCACGACTCCAACTCCTTGGGATTGAGAGGATACACTTTAGCAACCTTGGGGATAAAGGAGTCATCGAGGTCGATGGCATGGTCGAAGGGCTGTGATGGTGGGAGGAGGTCGTGGGTCTTTTCCTCGAATATAGAAGTGAACTGCTGGTACTCCTGCGGTAAAGTCTTTTCCTTTTTGGGAGCAGAGATAGCTGCTTCGATAGAGATAGTGGTCTTCCGAAGGGATTCGACCAAATACCTCTATTCTAGAGCTTCTCCTTCAGTGTTTTCTTGTTCCCAAATGTTGGGTATAGAAACAGTGCGAGTTTGCCAGTTGATGGAGGGGTTTACTCTCGTAAACCAGGGGATTCCTAGGATCGCTCGATCTTCTCCACAATTAAGGACTAGAAATCGAGTGACTTCTTCTCATCTGGCGACATTCAACACCAGATGGGTTTCTTTGCGGATAAAGCCCCCTTTATTGGAAGTCCCATCAACATTCAAGGCGTAGATAGGCATCAGTAATCGATGGGTAGGAAACTGATACTTTTCCACAGTAATTGGGTCGATGAAGTTTTCAGTGGCACCTGAATCCAATAGAGCTTTTGTTTCAGCAAATTTTGTTCCGTGAGAGAGAGAGATAGGAAGACGAATAGATTTCTCTTTCTTACTGGTACAAAGTACAGGTGCAGAATGTTCAGGAGGGGAAGATGCTGAGGCTTTCCTCCCTTCTAAAAACCCGAGATCTTTTCATCCAGGGTGTTCTTGGCAACTTGCTCCCCCTCTTCATCCTCAAAGCAAGCCTTCAGGACTCGAATGAGTTCCTTCTGGTCGACCTTCCTCCCTTCGAGGACTTTGATATAGCGGTCGAGATCAGAAGATGGGGAGGGTTCTGGGGTCTTTGGAGGTTCTTCCACTTTAGTGACGGCAGCCTTAGTCTGGTTTCGGAAGGGGTTGTTTGATCATGGGACAGACAAAGTTCCATCCTTCTGATTGTTTTGAGGATGGTTATGGGTGGAGCATCCCTGCTTATGACAGATAAAACACTGTTCTTCCCTGATATGGCGGGCCTTCTCCACTGGAGATAATCGGATAGCGTCGACCTCCATGGCGTTAGGGTCCTTTTTCTCGGAGAAGTTTCGCCATCCTAACCCTTTATGCATATCCCGAATGCGCTCCTGTTGCGCGTTAAATTTGCTAGCCTGGTTGATCCATCCCTGGAGAGTCAAGGGGATGGTTCCCATGGAGAGGATATTAGTGGTGAGCTTTTCATCCAATCCTTGACCAAAGTACTCGATAAGGGCTTCTTCATCAGTCAACCCTATCTGGGTTGTTGCTAGAGAGAAGTTGGCGACGTATTTTGTGAACCTGTCCTTGTCTCTGGTGTTCTGGGAGAGGTTCCTAATGACACGCCTAGCCTTACTAGCAGTGTTGTAAGGGAAGAAGGTCTTGGCGAACTCTGTCACCATTACATTGAACGTCTTCTGGTTGTTAGGGATTTCGGCGTTTTCTAACCTATAGAACCATCCTTCGGAGAATACCCTTCCTCATCCCTTACTCATCTTGTTAAGCGTAGTGAGCAGTTTAGCATTATCGTCATAGAGGTCCTTGTTCATATTGAAGTATGCCTTCATGGTGAGCATCCAGCGTATGGCATCCTTGAAGTCCCCAGAGAAATTGTCGGGGAGTCCGGCCTTGAGTTTGGTAGTTTTCATCATCACTCCTTCTGCTTCCTCAGTTGCTCTTCTGCAAGCGTTGTCTTCTATGATATGTTTGAAGATGTCTTCTTCCTCTACATGTCTCTTTTCTTGAGAAGCTTCTATTCTTCTCCTGAGTGCTTCCTCATCAATTTCTTCATCACTGGATCCCTGCTCAGGGTCTTGCTCAACTTCGATCTGTTCGGGTTCAGGGTTAGGAAGAGAGGTGGTTCACTCCAAGGGGATGGAAGAAGACACAAAGGGGATAGAGTATGGGTTATGAGGTTTCTTCTTCCAGGAATAGGGTGCGGGATAGGGTGATCCAGTAGGAGGGGTAATGGCGAGGGTGGGGTGGTCGTCCGCTGAATAGAGGACAACTGAAGATGAGCTAGTTCTTTTGTTACGCTGAGGCTAGTAACTCAGCTAATAACCAATGTAATAGAGACGATGGAACATGCTGATTCACCGCCTAGTGGGTATGGTGATGATGAGGATTACTAAGATAGTCCGATCCCAATACAAGGTGTTGACATGGCCTTGTCCGATCCCTTCAATGAATGGGATGAAGACCCAAAGACAATAAGTCTGCCCTCGACTCTGAATATGAGCTTTGAGGAGAGTAACGCATAAGATCAGAATGGTTGCTTAGCAGTCTCACTCCTCTGAGCAGCTGGCTGGTTACTAAGCTTGGATTGCATAGAACTAGCTAAAGTACAGGGATGCGAGATCTACCTATTTATAGGTAATAGAGGGGCGCACAGACCAAGTAGAAAAAGGAAACTATCTAGAATGTTCTGGAGGATGTAGGAAGACAAGACTATGTTAGGAAACCTTACGCTCCAGTATGCTAAGGCAAAATGAAATAGACCAGATGAATCAAGAAAGAATGGGAAGAGGTCGGAATGGAAGAGGAAAGAATAACTGTAACAGACAGTCTCGTTATGGGCATTTTGAGGGGGGATAGGACCTATACATAACATGGATTTTTGGAATAGTAATGGTGGCGGCGGCAGGTTGATTCGGTGAAGGACAGTGCTCTGATGTTCCGGTGTAGAGGTTGATACACCTCTATGTGTATAACCTTATGTTTTCTATGTTTCCATCACTCGAACACTTTACTTACCTACATTTCACAATAGTCTGGTTTGTCGGTCTGCGCAGTCCAGGACAGACCAGTCAGACTCATGTGTACACTGACCAGACTAATCTTAGCTACATTTTCTAACTTGGTTACCCTTTTTGTAAGTTCCCCCTATTTTTACTTAACCTTTTGGTTCATAGCTCCGACATCACCTTAGACATCAGGACCGAGTCAGGATCTTCCGTTGGTATTTCATATTCCTGGTCTCAACCCATTCCTTTTATATTATTAGGTACATAGACCATGTGTCTCTCCATACCTACATAGAAGTCCAAGTATGCCCAGACTATAAATTCTGTACTTGTCATTTGAAATGACAGCAAGCAGCTTTCTACCATTTGCTCACCACTGTCACTGTTACTGTTGGGATACCGCTGTAGAGGTTGACACACCTCTACATGTATATCTCTATGTTTTTCTATATTTCCTTCACTTGAACACCTTACTTACCTACATTTCATGATAGTCCGGTTTGTCAGTCTGCGCAGTCCATGACAGATTGGTCGGACTCATGCATACACTGACCAGACTAATCTTAGCTACATTTTCTTACTTGGTTACCATTTTTGTAAGTTTCCCCTATTCTTACTTTACCTTTCGGTTCATAGCTCTGATGTCACCTTAGATGTTCGGGCTACTCGGGACCAAGTCGGGATCTTCCATTGGTATTTCATATTCCCAGTCTTGACCCATTCCTTTTATATTATTAGGTACATAGACCATGCGTCTCTCCATACCTACATAGAAGTCTGAGTATGCCCAGACTATAAATTCTGTACTTGTCATTTGAAATGACAGCAAGCAGCTTTCTACTGTTTGCTCACCACTGTCACCATTACTGTTGGGATACTGCTCCCTCACCATTTTTACTGTCTACCACACCATTTTACTCAACTGTACTGCCAGTCTTCACAATTTTTAATGACTTACACCAACTGGACTACCATTTACTACCATCCAGACTGTGTCTGGACTATATTGTTCATGCCCAACCTTCGTTCTTGGACTAATCCCTTGCTCTAGAGTCCCTCTGGGGCAAACATAAATCACCCACCCATCACCCACAGACTACTCCCAGGTGGCCAGGACTAACAGTCCATTCAACCACCTTCAGGTCTTTTCATCTGGAGCCCACTGTGAGGGACTCCAACAAGGGTTCCAGATGAAGTCTTCGGCTGACACCACACTGCTTAGAAATTGAAAATTTACTGAACGAGTTCTGCAATCTTGACATATTAGAAAATAGTTTTCTGATACCCGTCTCCCCTAACCACGCATGATGCAATAACCCTTTGTTTGACATTTCCCTTTTTGGTGAAGTTTCTCTCTTGGAAGGCGATCGAAGACCGTTAATGGAAACTGGATTGCAATCCAATTGGCTGGAATCCCTACTGCACCGATCATCAACACTGCCTCAACTGGACCACCAGTCACTGCCACTGGACTCTTTTCATTCGAATAGGGTTACAGATACCGAGTCTTCATTTCCTGAAGAAGTTTTTGCTGACAGCATTAGTCACAGCGACCGCATGCCTGGTGCATTCATACATTCGACTCCCTGGACTACTAGGAGGGACACCGAATCCCCACCTTCTATCCCCTCTCCTCCCTCCTCACTCACATCGACCTCATCCTCATCATCCTCATCCCTCTCTTATTTACTTCATCCATCCCGGACTACCTCAATCTTACCAGACTATTCCACTGTCGCCACCACTTCACTCCCAGCACTGTCAAAACCGGCTCCCCACCAACCCTCATCAACCTCCACAAGACTGCCCACATCTATCCCTCAACCTCCTTGTCCTACGCAAATGTCTAACCCAGTCCCAACGACGCCTATGCCATTCCAAGGCATCAAGAATGCCCCCAGATTCAATGGGAAGAACCCATCTGCCCTCCCCCGATTCCTCGAAGATGTTGATGAACTCGGCAATGCTGCTGGTATCTCAGAAGCCCAGAAGATACACGCTGCCATCTGTTATACAGACTTAGAAGAGTCTGAAGGGTGGGCACTTCTGGACGAAGCTTCAATTATCCCGGTGGACTGGGATAACTTTGTTGCTGCAGTCAAGAAATTATACCCTGGATGCGAAGGTACTAACAGATATTGTCGCACTGATATACAATATCTAGTCCAGGAATATCAAGCTAAACCAATGCGCACCCTTGAAGACCTGGGAGAGTATCAGTGCAAGTTCCAGAAGATCTCGAAGTTCCTCATCCTTAACAAGAAGCTCTCCCAGCTTGACTGTGATGCTCTCTTCCTCGCTGGACTACTGACGGACTTGGGTAACCAAGTCTGGCAACAACTTTTGATCACCAAGATAACGCATCACCCATCCGACCCTTACCCCATAGCTGACACTATCAATGCTGCTCAATTCCTCCTTACTGGTTCGGCACTTCGACCCTTACCCACAGCTGGCCAGCAATAGACTGCTCAACCATACTACCTGGCCTGGGCAGCACTGGTCCTGACACCCCAAGTACCGCAAGTCCCCTCATCTAGTGGCGCTCCTGTTGTCAAGCAGGAGCAGGTTAACTTCCAATGGTCTACAAGACCGAAGGAGTGCACCTTCTGTGGTGACCCAGCACATTTTATGAATAGTTGCCCCCATGTTGACACCTACCTCCAGACCAGTAAAGCATCCCGAGGTGCTGACAGATGCATATACCTCCCCGATGGGAAGTGCATCCCACGCATCCCCAGCACTTGTTGCCTCTGGGAATGTATAGACCGATTCCCAGTGCAGTCTGCCCCTGCTGCTTTGGCTGTAACAGCCAGTATCATTTCATTACGTTCACCTGAAATTGACGCCATTGTAGATATCAACCCTTCCATTTTCATGACCTCCACAGCCACATCTTGTGATGACGATGAAGAAGATAGTCTGGACCTCAAAGACCCAGACTTCAGAAGATACTTATCATGTGCTTGGGCAAGTTTCCAAGCAGACCAAGTGAAAGACAAGGGCAAGCGAGTTCGTTTTGATGGGGTAGAAGTCCCTTCTCGCCACCCTGCTTGTCCAGCTTCTTGGTCTCCCACCATCGAAGAAGACATCAAGATGCCAGAGATCACAGTGGCTTGGTCTACACCATTGGCCCTGACTAGACCAGCCGCTCCCATCACTCCAGCTACCCCTGCTAGACCAGTTACTCCCATTGCCCCTGTCACTCCAGCCAAACCTGCACCAACTCCATTTATCCCTTTGTCTTCCTCTATTACCAAACCACAAACCGATACCATATACCCAGCTGTACCAGCCCCATCCGGTCAGTTTCATTACTCCTTCCCATTGGAGGACGAAGCAGCACCCAAGAAGATTCTAGACCGAGTACTGGAAATGACTGTACTGGTCCCCTTCAAAGAACTAATCTCAGTCGCCCCAGAAGTCCGAAAGCAGTTTAGGGACTTAGCAACCTTCAAACGCATCCCTGTCACCACCAACAAAGTCCACATCAACAAGCTCTCAGGCCAAGACCCTGGAGCAGTCTCCTGCCATTTCAACAATAGTATTATCTGGAGTGATGATGGACTAATCATTGCTCATCATAGCGTCCCACTCAGATCCCTCAAAGCCAAAGTCTTAGGCACCCCTATCACAATCACCAGAGTACTCGACTCAGGCTCAGAAATCATTGCCATGCCCAAGCAGGTATGGGAGACCCTTCGCTTACCAGTCCAGTCCGACCACATTATGACTATGTCCAATGCAAATACAACCACTGAATCCACCATAGGCATTATCAAGAATCTTCAACTGGACTTCGGTGCTGGCAAAGTTTGCGTACAAGTCCAAGTCATCCCGCGCGCCAACTTCAACTTATTACTTGGCCGACCGTTTCACTGCCTAATGAGCGCTACTACTGACAACTTTCCAGATGGCTCTCAGAATATTACCCTTTGTGACCCTAACTCCGGAAAAGAGTATAAACTACCAACAAGACCATGGACTAAAGGATGTCCACGGTGCCAACAAAATTTACTGTGTGCTAACCACCAATCCATCATTGAGATGGGCTTTTTAGAAGTCAATGATCCACCATTGGGTCAGGGAGATACCGATACTCTTGACTTTCCCTCTTCGACCCACCATAACCAGTCTTCATACCAGTCTTCATCTTTACCTCAGTCTTACATCCTGGACTACCGATTTATTTCTCGAACTTCTTCATACATGTATCTCTCTTCCACCCAGCTGTCTCTTTTTCCATCTTCCATTTCCACTTTTGATTCTACTTCTTATGATTACCAACTTTGACCAGTCACAGAACCTATTGTGGAGGAAGCCTGTATACTATGTCGGCTTCCTGACATCCCCCTCGCCGGTCTATTACCTCTAGCTTTACCTACTCACCTACTGTACTTCCTTCCCGGACTATGTTTTACCCAAGAACATGCTAATGCTCTAGACCTCAACCCCCCGAAATGTCTTATACCTAAAGAAGTCAAGATACCAACCATCTGCATCTCCCCCTATGACCCTCCAACAAATGGTACTGTCAAAAAACGCCATTTCGATGTCCAGGAGGCCATCATCAAAACCTCCCAGTGGGGGGAGTCTTGCTGGCATCTTGCTGCTCACTTGATCTTCTGGGCCGAGCACGTTACAATACTTTGGTCTACCAGTCTGTCTCTGTATTTTATGGCTCATGGCGTCGAGCCACTCTTTCTCTTTGATATCGCCAAAGCTACTTACCTTGTTTCCCTCCCCAATGAAGAACCTCTCTCACCATCTGGACTTATAGCTTGGAGAGCATGACAACTTCAGAAGTGCCAAGAAGACATAGACTCAATCAGTGAACGAGTCTGCAAGGCTCAATTTGAGTCAGTGAAGCATTTCGAGGCTTCCTTCAAGAATCGCATCAAGAACTTCAATTTCCATCCTGGAAGTCTCATTTTAGTCTGGAATATGTGCATAGAGAAGGAGCTCAACCGAAAAACGAAGCCTAGGTATCTCGGTCCAATGGTAGTCCTTCACCGGACTACTGGAGGATCCTATATCCTGGCAGAGTTGGACGGTTCACCCTCCAGACTTCGATATGCTGCTTTCTGTCTCATCCCTTACTACCCCTGTTTTTGTTCCTCTATTCCAGTTACTGAACTCACAGGTGTTGATGACGAAGATCTAGATAAGATCACCAACGAAGACCTCAATGAACCCCCAGACGAAGAGTCGTCAGACTATAGTCTGGATGACTGACCATGCTGGTCTACCCTTATTCCCACCACCCATATGTAGATTTTCTCTCTTTCTGTTTCACCCTGGGTTTCGACCAGTGATCTGTCTCTTCACACCGAAAAATAACGAAACAAAAGCCACATAAAAATATTCTAACGAAAAAGCCACTAAAAATACTCCACAGACTCTTTTCCGCATCATCATCAGTCTCAAAGTCTCATATATCTCTGTCTCAATGTCTCTCTCCATTTCTTTTTCTCTAACGTGTCCTACATAAAACCGATCTCTCGTATAGATATTTTCAGACTTTGAACGCACAAGGACACAGTGCCCCTTTATAGACATACAAAATAGACTGCCCCTCCACCGAAAACAGTCCACCATAGTCCAGGGAAGTATGCTAGGAATAGATGAAGAAAGGATGATCGATGAAGCCAAGTCGAGTGGTACCTCGCATCAAGATACTTCCCCACAGGACTATTGGTAGGCATAGACGTGAAAGTTGACCAAAGAAAATAAGTCAGGCGGTACCCTGCAACATCAGACTGGTATAGTCCAGCCAGTCTTATGTTCAAACCATCTCTTTTCTAAGTCCTTTTCTCAATTTCTTTTTGCTTTCCATTTCCATTTTCTTTACCATTTCACAATTCAATGATTTTTCTGTTAAAGCATGCTGCTACTTCTACTCCGCCATCTACCGCCTTGATCATTATTCCCCACGTGTCATACCTCGGTCTCCTCTAACTGTGCTGTCTGGCCCGTGCAATCCTTCTTTGTATCCACTCATCTTCGTCGCAACCTCATCTTCAGACTCCACATCCAGACCATCTTTGTCCACTCTGTATCATTTGTTTCGTTCACCATCGCTGCCCCAAACCACCATACCACCACTGTCTTACTATCCGCCTCCAGTCCTTCGTGATCATCTGATATCGTCTTGGTCAAACAGGCACTCCGATAGTGTTGACCATAGACTGGAACATATTGGCTGAAGATTAGAGCTTATGTTTGGGACATGGTGAAGCAAATATAGATGGACTTGGTTGAAGAAGATTGAAGACCATTACTTAAGCACTCTGCCATTTATGACATTTGACACACATGCATTCTTACCATTATGAAGATCTGACTGGGGATGGTCAGAAGCAAAGCCCCCCACAGATGTAGAGGTTGACACACCTCTACGTGTATAACCTTATGTTTTCTATGTTTCCATCACTCAAACACTTTACTTACCTACGTTTCACAATAGTCCAGTTCGTCGGTCTGTGCAGTCCAGGACAGACCGGTCGGACTTGTGTGTACACTGACCAGACTAATCTTAGCTATGTTTTCTAACTTGATTACCCTTTTTGTAAGTTCCCCCTATTTTTGCTTAACCTTTCAGTTCATAGCTTCGACGTCACCTTAGACATTCAGGCTACTTGGGACCGAGTCAGGATTTTCCATTGCAGCCTGTCAGGGTCTGTATTTCATATTCCCGGTCTTGACCCTTTTCTTTTATGT
This sequence comes from Solioccasus polychromus, assembly GCA_038090335.1. Taxonomy (NCBI): domain Eukaryota; kingdom Fungi; phylum Basidiomycota; class Agaricomycetes; order Boletales; family Boletaceae; genus Solioccasus; species Solioccasus polychromus. The sequence goes on from JBBPMM010000432.1 coordinate 17,823, forward strand.
CATTAGGTACATAGTCCATGTGTTTACCTCCATACTTACAAGTCTGAGTATGCCCGGACTATAAATTTTGTACTTGTCATTTTGAAATGACAGCAGCTTTCTACTGTTTGCTCACCACCGTCACTGTTACCATTGGGATACTGCTCCCTCACCATTTCTACTGTCTACCGCACCGTTTTACTTGACTGTACTGCCAGTCTTCACAATTTTTAATGACTTACACCGACCAGACTACCGTTTACTACTGTCCGGATTGCATCTGGACTATTATTGTTCGTGCCCACCTTCGTTCTAGGACTAATCCCTTGCTCTAGAGTCCCTCTGGGGCGAACATAAATCGCCCACCCATCACCCACAGACTACTCCCAGGTGGCCAGGACTAACAGTCCATTCAACCACCTTCAGGTCTTTTCAATGGGACAAGAAGAAGTGACTTGTTTTCTCATTCTCAATTGTGGAGAAGATCAAGTTATCCTAGGAATTCTGTGGTTCACTAAGGTCAATCCATCTATCGACTGGTGGACTCACACCATTTCCATACCTAACATCTGGGAAAAGGAAAATGTGGAAGGAGAAGCCCTATCTCAACAATACCTCGTCAAATCTCTCCAAAAAACCACCATCACCACCAAAGCAGCTATTGCAGCACCTAAGAAGGAGAAAACTCTTCTGCCTGAATATCAGGAATTCACCTCTGTTTTCAAAGAGAAAACCCACAACCTCCTTCTCCCTTCTTGGCCATTTGACCATGCCATCGACCTTGATGATTCTTTCATCCCAAAAGTGGCAAAAGTCTACCCCTTGAACTCTAAAGAGCTGGAAACATGTCGAGAGTTCAGACCAGAAGAATCATTCCTTCCAAATCTCCACAAGCATTGCCATTTTTCTTCGTTCCAAAGAAAGATGGGTCCTTATGTCTTTGCCAAGACTACCGATACCTGAACTCCCATATGATCAAAAACACATATCCCCTCCCTCTCATATCCAATCTTTTAGACAAACTAAAGGACTCAACCATTTTCACCAAGTTCAATGTCCGTTGGAGATACAATAATGTTTTGATCAAACTGGAGGATTGCTGAAAAGCTGCATTCATTACTCCCTTTGGGCTTTTCGAACCCACTGTCATGTTTTTCAGACTATGTAATTCCCCTGCCACATTCCAAGCATTTATGAATGACAGCTTTCACGACCTCATTGCCAAAGGATGAGTGGTCATCTATATGGATGACATTCTTATCCACTCCTTCTCCCTGAACGAACACCAGGAATGAACCAAATGAGTCCACCAATGACTCAAAGACTTGCATCTGTCCCTTAAGCTCTCCAAGTGTTCCTTTGATGTCTCTGAGGTAGAATACCTGGGAATGATCATTGGACATCACCAAGCATCCATGGACCCCACCAAACTGAATGCCATCAAAGAATGGCAGCACCCTCAATCTGTCAAGGCAGTTCGATCTTTCCTGGGCTTCTGTAATTTCTACTGGAAGTTTATTGCCAACTTTTCTACCCTTGCACAACCTCTCATTGATCTGACCAAGAAATCCACCCCTTGGTCCTGGGAAGCCATACATGAAGATGCCTTTTGAACATTACAACAGAAATTCCTTTCCACCCTGGTTCTTTGACTCCCTGACACCACCCAACCCTTCTTCCTCATGACCAATGCTTCCCTAGTTGCCACTGGTGGTATACTCATGCAGAAAGATGTCAATGGCGACCTTCACCCATGCACCTATCTGTCCAAAACCCTCTCCCTGGCAGAACGTAACTACGACATTTATGACCGAGAACTCCTCGCTGTCATCCATGCCCTCTATGAGTGGAGACATTATCTACAAGGGATCTTGCACCCTGTCACAGTTCTCACCAATCATAAAAATCTCTCATACTTCTGTGAGCCTTGTAAATTGTCATGACATCAAGCTCATTGACTTCTGTTCCTCCAAGATTTTGATCTCACATTCATTCATCAACCAGGTTCCTTGATGGGACCAGCCGATGCTCTCTTCTGTAAAGATCATGTCGACATTGCTGACAATAATCAAGCCATCACTCTCCTCCCCGACGATATTTTTGTTCGTGCTATCAATCTTGCCCTCACTGATAAGATCGCCCAGTCCTCTGCTGCCAATCTCCTTGTCATCTCTGCCCTCGACAACATCCGCAAGGGTTCCCCTCTCTTTCCTTGCTCTGCTTTCCACGACTGGACCTTCAAGGATGGGAAGCTCTACTTCAAAGGACGTCTTTATGTCTCTGACTCCCTCCATCATGACATCATGTCTTCCATCCATTCCTCCTTCGCTGGCGGTCATGGCGGTATCTTCCATACCCTGCATCTTATTGCCTGCGATTACTGGTGGCCAGGCCTTTCCACTTTCATCTGCTGTTTCATCACTGGGTGTGCCATCTGTCAACAACACAAGGTTAACACCCATCCCACTGTACCCCCCCTTACTCCTCTCACTTCCTCCACATCTTGCCCCTTTCAACAGCTCTCTGTCGACCTTATCACCGACCTTCCCCCCACTTGGGGATTCAATGCCATCATGGTTGTGGTCGACCATGGCCTTATGAAGGGGGTCATTTTCACCCCTTGCTCGAAATCCATTGATGTGGAAGGGGTAGCACAACTCTTTTTAGAAAAAGTCTTTACACAATTTGGGCTTCACAATACTGTGATCTCTGACAGAGGTCCTCAATTCACCTCTGCCTTTGCCAGGGAACTTGCCCGACTCCTACAGTATGATGTCTGTCTCTCAACCATGTACCACCCACAAACTGATGGAGAAACCAAACAGGCAAACCAATCCCTTGAAACTTACCTTTGTATCTTTTTGGAAGGCCGCTCCAATTGATGGGTAGATCTCCTTCCTCTAGCAGAGTTTTCCTATAACTTCAACGTCCATGCCTCTACTCAGAAAACCCCCTTCTCCCTTATGCTTGGATACAAACCCCAGGGATACCCTTCCCTTGGAAAGACATTTATCCCCGCTCTGAAAGAACATCTTTCCCTTCTCAACGAAGCATGAAAGGAAGCCTTGACTGCCCACGAGAACTCCACTCAGATCATGAAAGAACAAACCTTTTCTAAATTCAAACCATGGAAAGTTGGTAATAAAGTATGGCTGGAAACCCAAAATCTTCAGTTTCCCCATAACTCCAGGAAACTTCTTCCACGCTGTGAGGGCCCATTCAAGGTCACCAAGGTGGTCTCCCCTGTTGCTTATGAACTCAAACTTCCCCCTTCCTGAAAGATTCACAACATATTCCATGCCTCCCTCCTCTCCCCTTATCATGAAACCCCTGAACATGGCCCAAATTTCCTAAAACCCCTGTCAGAGGAGATAGAAGGTGAAGAAGAATGGAAAGTGGAAGATATCATCAATCACCAAGGATCCCATGGACAACAACAGTATTTGGTCAAATGGAAAGGGTATTCTTTGGCCAAGAACACCTGGGAACTGGAATCCAATTTGGGAAATGCTCCCAAGACTCTAAACGAGTATAAAGCTTGAAGACATCTTTGAACTCCAACCAAGTCACTCTTGACCCTCATTTCGTCACATCAGTCTGACCATTAACATGCCTTCCCTTGCCATCTTTGCTGAATGTCTCCCTATCTCTCTATGTCGCATCCTATATGGAACCATCCTAGCTGATCCCCATCCCCTTTTTGCTGTGGAACATGACCCTCTCTGGCCCTAGGCCGATTCCCTTCAGGCAATGGTGTGCCTTTATCACCAACTCTACACCACTGATCTCCTTCTCCAATGCTCCAACACTGGGGGTAACACCATTTTTGCCTGAGCCATAGATCACTCCCTCCAACAAACATTGGACAATCTCCTAGATGTGATGCATTAGGAAGGTTTCTGGTTCTTTGTGAATCATATTCCTCTATCCCTTCTCTCTACCCTGCAGTCCCTCATAGATGGGCTCACACCCTCTGAGGAAGATCAGTACTGTGGTTACCCTATTACTTCTACCAACTCTATCCTCCCTTGGTTCCTAGTTGGCGTCTCATCTCCAACTTCATCTCTGTCTCCACCCTCTCAGCATAGACCTTGACAACACCTCCATCATCGCCCACCAGTACCCTACTCACTTCCTTCAAACCCACTGTTGTCGGCTTATGAGACCGTCCAACCTCTCCGCATTCCTCCTCCTGCCTGAGCCATGTGGACACCGTCTCCTAATCACCCCACTGAATGGTCCCCCCCTCTGTCTCGACCTGCATCCCCTTTACCAAATGATGTCTATCTTCAGGAAACTCTGAGCAATCTACACCATCATCAGTCCCAACCTCTACTGGACCCTCCGACATGACCTGGGCAATGCTATAAATGCCAAGAATGGAGACATTGGTACATGGAGTGTAGGAAGTACTGATGTTCCTGATGCTTCCTATGGGCCCCCGGACATGCCCACAGGGACTGTCCCCACATCCCTGACAATTCCTCCCCCACTACCAACCCACTGGAGCCTGATTGGGTAGTTAGCAAGGGATCTTCCTTGGGAGGCGAGAATAATGCAGCTCAGTGAGCTGCAAGCTACAAAGGGGGTAATATTATGGTTGCATACCATTTTCGTAATTTCCTGTTACTTTTTCCTCCGTTCTTTCCCAGTTCTGTTTCCTTCCATTAACCTTCCATTCCAACCCATTTTACCTTAGAGTACCAGGGCTCTGGGTTACTAGATTTAGTCTCTATTCCCCAGAACATTCTAGAGAGTTTCCTCTTCTTTCCTGGTCTGTGCAAACCCTTTCTACCTATAAGTAGATCGAAGTTCCCTACCATGTACCTTAGCTAGTTCTACACAATCCAAGCCTAGTAACCAGCAAGGCTGCTCAAGAAGAGCAAGAGTACCACCACCATTCTGATCCTACAAGTCACCTTTCTTGAAGCCTTCATCTGTCATCGAGGGATAGTCTTCAAAGTTTGAATCTTTATCCCTTTCATCGAAGGAGAGGGACAGGTATGCATTGATACCCTCTACTGGGAGATGACCGTTCTAGTGATTATTATCATTGCTGTACTGGCTCGGAGATGCATTAGCACCTTTCATCACCTCTATTTCATAGGTTACTAGCTGAGTTACTAGCCTCAGCGTAACAGCAGGTGTAGGACAGGTGTGGACATGAAAATGTGCTGGAGGGTCCAGAAAGCCTGCTCATGTTTGTCAAGCCACTGCCAAGGAGTCACTTTCTTTGTAAGATCAATGAGGGGTTATGCAATGATAGAGAAATTAGTGATAAACTTCCGATAGAAGTTACAAAACCCCAGGAAAGACCAAACAGCTTTGATGGACTGAGGAGGTTGCCATTTCTGAATCACTTTTAGTTTGGTAGGATCCATGGATGCTTGGTGATGGCCAACTATCATCCCAAGATATTCCACTTCAGCAACATCAAAGGAACATTTTGAAATCTTCAACAAAAGATGAAGGTCTTTGAGACACTGAAGTACTTTCTTTGTCCAAATGGTATGTTCAATCAGATCAGAAGAATGGATAAGGATATTGTCCATATAAATGATGACCCATCCTTCTAAGATAAGGTCTCAGAATCCATCATTCATAAATGCTTGGAACATAGTGGAAGAGTTGCACAGACCAAAAAACATCACTGTAGATTTGAAGAGACCAAAGGGTGTAATAAAGGCTGCCTTCCATCAATCTTCTGGTTTGATGAGAACATTATTGTATCCCCATTATACATTGAACTTAGTGAAGATAGTTGAGTCTTTGAGTTTATCTAGGAGATCAGAGATAAGAGGTAATGGATAAGCATTTTTGATGGTGTGGGAATTGAGGTATCAATAATCCTGACATGGTCGAAGTGAACCATCTTTCTTTGAGACAAAGAAGAAAGGGGATGCTTGAGGAGACTTTGAGGGTACTAT